>JXSR01S024997.1:6233-16437 GCA_000969725.1 Ophiothrix spiculata
ATAATAATAACATTGACCAGCGAAGAAATATCTTGACACTAGTAAAAAATTACGTTTGCTAAAAAAGTTTACTTAGGTAACTCAAAAACTCGTTTTACTGATAACTCACACAAAGAGATGAGCTGGGTTTTGTTAATTTTATGGTAAATTTGATGCATTATATATGACCAAAAATAATCAGTAACATAATTCTCCCTAGGTCACGTGAGCAGAAACTCGTGGTGGGCCAACTCGCCACGAGGGTCAACTCACCCCATCTTCCCCTATAGTTTTATTAGACTCGCACAATGTTGACAACTTATATTAGGGGACAGTGGGGCAAGTTGGCCCCCTTTTTATTCAAACGCCCCTGAATCGGACATGATAAGGTCTAGAAGATTTTTCTTTTTGCACAAGATAGATACATACCCGAACTATAATATGTTGCGTTTAAAAAAAACGATGTCAAAAGGGCCAACTCACCCTACATGTGGGGTAAGTTGGCCCCATTGACAACAGCATCAAAAAAAGTCATACTCATTTAACCGTGCCAAATTTCATCATGTTCATACAATGTGTTTATTTTAAGTGAAGCACGAGAATGTGCTGCATACAAAATGTCCTTTTGGGATGAAATGCCATAATGAATTAAACAATATTGATGTTTTTAAAAGATACGTTGTGGCCTATAGTGTTATCTGCAGCCTCTAAGAAAATTACACATTGGAATACAGACCATGTATACAGATGAGTGTCTTATTACTGATTGATGTAGTTGTTTGGCCTGGTACAATGGCTTTAATATTTACGCAACCTCATGGTCAAAGTTGTTTTGCTCCGAAAGACCCGTAGTTTTTAAGTTCAAAATGCTCAACCTGCTGTAAAACAACCTCAAGTTAAGGCCGAACCATAGTCGGCCGCCAAACAAAATTTTCTCTACCAAACATTTGGTCGTGACGTCACCAAATATTTGCCATCGAATTTATTAAAGTATGAACGTGTAACAATCATTTGCTCCAATGTATATATGGAATTCAATAACATGTGCAATCTAGTGCGAAATTATATTTGGTCTCAACTCGGTGTTGAAGTTATTTTGTTTGGAGTCACTCAACATTTTGACGTCACGACCAAATGTTTGGTAGCGAAAATTTTGTTTGGACTATTGTTCGGCCTATACTCTTTTCAATACAACAAATTTATATTCCCACTAATTTTGGACAAACAAGAGTAAATTAGGCCTTGTGTCATTAGGTGAGGTATGTAAAAGGATGGAGGCGTTACAGTTTTAGGTAAAAATCAGGAGTATTTTTACCATAGTTTCGGATTAAAGAGTGGTCAATTGATTTGGTTTATGGACCATAACCTTGACAATTTATCCGGCTATAAGTCCCCATTATTTCATATTCAATTATTCTTTACATAATGCATACATACTTGCTACAACCATAGCATCCTTTACAATGCATTGAAGCGACTATACGGTGCATTATAAGTATTGGCTATTACCTGTCATTGTACCTACTGAAGGGTTATTGTTTATGAACAAATGAGAAATGAGTGATTATGAAAAGAAATTGTGGATGATTATGAAAAGAAATTGTGGATGAAGTCATATAAATTGGTATTTGTAGTAATGGATTCCAATTGACTTTTAAGAAATATTTGATCACACTATAGCTCAGTACAGAAGCAAATTCCTTCATTACAAGTTTGGTTTATTTAAAAGTATATAGCACCCCCTTCATATATCGACAGGTCAGGTTATTGAATTACATACAGTTATAAAGATATGATGAAATCAATTATGGTACCATTTTTGCATGAAACTCTATACTTACACCCTATATGACATTTGTTCCACCCTGTATATCCACTTTTTTGTGGTTTGTCGACAATCCTTACAATCATAGCATTACAATGATATATAATTTACTGGGACTTTAACACAGGAAAATAATTGCTATGCGTTAAAAAGAAAGGACATGCAAATTCCATTCTACATCAGTGTGTAACGCAGATTCGTCCTACCTCATAAAACAACGCCATTAAATAAATCGAAGATTAATCCAGAAAATTATTTCAATCAAAAAATCATAGGCCTTTGTACACCTCAATGATTGACAGAAATCTTTGGACAATCAAGAGTAAATTAAATCGAATATTAATCCAGACATTTATTTCAATCAAAAAATCATAGCCATTGTACACCTCAATGATTGACAGAAATCTTTGGACAGCTAGAACATTTTCGAGACAACACAAAAATAATATACTACTTGTCCGGTGAACGTAAATTTATTTTCTTTTTATTTCAAACGTTGATCTGTATTTCACCTTTAACCATGTAGTATTTGCACAATAGTGTCAAAATGGTGAGAGTATGTTTAATAATATTATAAATATCATGGAATCTTTAACACAGGTCCTCCAGATACACCAACTATAGATGGAGCAACAAACGTAATAGAAGGAAACAATGCGAGGTTTGAATGCACAGCAGAAGATGCATATCCAAAAGGAGGATTTGAGTGGTTCAAAGGTACCACAAACATCACTGATAGACCCGCTATCAACATAGAGGGGGGTGATTACCGCTACGACATCACCAGTGAGGTGGATTATACACCATCTAGAGAAGATAATGGACACAACATTATATGCAACGTGATTCATGAAACCCTGTCTGGAGCAGAAGAAAGGAGTCAATCTGCAACCCTCAATGTTCAGTGTAAGTTGACGTCAAATCATCTGTCTGTCCATAACTTGATTGAGAATCTGAAATAAGTTTATAATAACTCTATATAAACTCAATCTAATTGGGTGTGAAATTGAGCTCCAAATGTGATAAATTATCTTATGTACTGGTAGGAAGCAACAACACAAATGGGTAAAAAAAACACCTTGATTTTTAGGTCAAATTTGATTCGACAACGCCTTGGTCAAGGCACGTCAATACTCAAGTTCAGTGGTCATATGGTATGTTTATCTGTAATAGAGTGCTGTCCTTGCGTCACAAATAAGTATTTCAAATATCATGGATCTGTTACATATAGACCATATCGATAATTGACATAATCCCGCCGTTGATGGGGTAAATCCACAGAACCGGACGGGGAATCGGAACTCAGAACGAGGCCAAGTATGATAAACACACTACTTGCTCTCGCTCTGAGTTCTGTTCCCCGTCCGATTCTGTGGATTTACCCCATCAACGGCGGGATTATGTCAATTATCGATATGGTCTATTACCCTAAAAATGGTAGAAAACGTGCATTTTTGCTAAAACTTCTTTCGTATTTGGGACAATTTGGTATCATACACTCTTAGAAAGCCAGGATCAAATATGAGACAAAAGGGGTCAATTTTGATCCTTTTTAGGTATCAAATATGAGCTTACCCTTTAAGGATCAAAGTGATCCAAAAATAAGGATCACAATTCTTGATCCGAAAAAAGATCAAATATTTCTTATAAAAAAGATCTGCCTAAAAATATATCACTGAAGTGACCCTAGCAGGGTTTGAACCCACGCCGCACGTACACCATGTAATTACGAGACCATCGCTCTAACCACTCGGCCACGGGACAGGCAGCTGTCAAGTGTGGTGAAATCATCGTATTTATACCATTGTATACATTCCCGGCTATGTAGTGGATATGGGTTGTACTCAAATATGAGACAAAAGATCACGTTAGATCCAAACGCGGTATCAAATATGAGCTCATCCTTTCCGTATCAAAGTAATCCAGAAATACGGATTAAAATTTTTGATATTGTAATCATCAAAATAATATGATCCTAAAACCGGATCAAAAATGATCCTGGTGAATTTGATCCATTTGTATATATTGATCCGAAAAAGGATCAAACCGATCCACGTTGGAAGAAAAGTGACCCTTAAAGGATCAAAATAAAATGATCCTAAAACCGGATCAAAAATGATCCTGGTGAATTTGATCCATTTGTATATATTGATCCGAAAAAGGATCAAACCGATCCACGTTGGAAGTCTATTTATACTCTATTTCTGTATAAAAAGTGAACTTCTCATCATAAGTTATACTTGAAAGAACACGATGGATCGGATGGATGAGGCGCGCATATGATTACTTGCAAAAATGAAAAGTTTAAGAAAGTTATGATTTATAAACACATGTATTGTTAAAAATAGAAATGCTGGGATCATAATTTTTTGAAAATACTTCAGTGAGATATGTATAATGCTGAAGCATGTACTGAATATTGACACGTCATTCAAATTTGGTTGTTTCTTAATGGTTTACATGTGGGAAATTTTCTCAATACATTACTACAGTACAAAACTTGCATTTACAACAGAAAACTTTAAAACGGCATATCTCTTGACCGAGTCGACGTAAACGGTAAAAGTTGAACTCTTTTCAAAAATGAATTTGTCAAGGAATCCAATTATGTGATTAATTTTTAGCTCTGGTGTGATAACCTTACGAGCTATCCACATCGTAGCCATTTTTACCGTGCAATTTTCTACATTTTGGCAATGACTTCCGGGTATAACCATCATAATAACTTTTATTCAGTTTGATATTTTGTCTGAAAATTGAATCCGCAGTGTAGCCAAAAGATGTACAAAATTTCCTACTTATTTTCAAGAGAAAATACTGCATGAAATTTTGTTGAAAAAGTCCAAAATTTGAGTCTGAAATCAGTAGAATCTCATACATTCTATTAGTTCTGTGGGTAAGCAGTGGATCATTTAATTTTATTGCCTAAAAGTAATTCATACTAGCCTGTCAACTTTGTTTGGCTGTAGTCGGAGCTGTATATAGTATAAATAGTTTGCACTCCCTACTTAACTAATGGTTGTATTTCCACCTAGTCGGGAGAAGTATCTGTTAGTAATGTGATCTTATTACATAACCAAGGTTCCTACAATATTAATATTCATTCACTCTCGATCTCATACACTACCTATTGCCTAAATGCAAAGTCCTCTGTAGTAAACTGGTGTTATATAAACTTTGGTGACCTTGTTACTCTATGGAATATAGACCTTTATTTACACACCTTGGGACAATTTGCAATTTGGTTGTGCAAACAGGCTGATAACAATACCCAGGGGCCCCCCCCGGGGGGGGGGGGGGGGGGGGTTACTTACATTAACAAGGTATACGTATATGTGACTGCCTTTTGGGGTGATTTTTCCAGGATTTTGGTATATCAATGGGGTGTTTTTCATCTCAGATAAAAGCACCCAATTTTCATAAATTGGGTGCTTTTGGGAAAATTTTCAAAAAAAGCACCCGATTTGAGTAAAATTGGGTGCTTTTTCATTAAAATTGGTATACTGATGGGTGAGTTTTTGAGCCAAAAATAGGTATAGAGATGGTCAGTTTTTCGGAGTCCGGCAGGCACATACCCGTACAAAATGTTTTGAAGAACCCCCCCCCCGGGGGGGCCACAGTCATTGCAAGATGGACAGCATACTCATGGCTTCTGAAAATGGACCTTAAAACAAGTAATTACCATTTGCTCATATATGTTCTTGCCTTTAAGAACCAATTTGCTCAGAGTTAAATCAAACCAATAATGTTATCAACCAATTGTTCTTTTGATTGAAAATGGAAATTAAATGGCAATTTGGGATTTTTATGAATGGCTTTATATTCATCCACCAAGCTATTTCAATTCTATTTCTATTCAACTGTATTCTAATGTCCAGATTTTTAGAATTTTAATACTTAAAGGGACTGGCCTAGATCCTGTCCGCTGATTTTCTGAGTATATATTTTCTATATGTATCGATAGTACATGATTATACTAACATATCCTACCAGTAGTTTCCGCTGAATTTGTGTAACAGAGGAGAAAAATGAAATTACTTACCAGCTGTATTTTTTGTCGCCGGCGACAAAAAATGGTTGAAAAGGTGTTTCTAGTTTCAAATCTTAAAAAGATCTTGTTTCTACACCTGTGATGGGTAAACAAAATTATTTTTGATAAAATTGTTTCTCTTTTGATATGTATTAACTTATCTTCAAGAGCTTCATTTGATCTTTTATCTGGTAAATCCAGACCGAGGTACAAATTTAGGAATTAGAAAACACTTGATAGTCACACCACCATCACATATAGATATATTGCAAATCAATTTGATGTCAATTTGAGCCATTTCTGTGTTCATTTTTGTACTTTTTTGGATTTTACTACACTTTTAAGCTTTATTTAAAGCATTTCCATAAGTTTTTAATTCTAGATGGAATCTAGGCTAGTCCCTTTAAATTGTAATGTACTCAAGTTACACCTTCCTTTTGAAAAAAAACCACCTTCCTATTTTAATTTCTAATAATTTCTGTATGTTGGTTGACTCAGCTCAGAGAGATAGCATCTCTCTGATCTGGTTGACTGAACATTATTTAGGAATGGAATAATTTGAATGGAATAGTTTGAGATAGGCGAGTTGTATGAATTATAAATCCCAATGTGAGTTACAATAAGGTAAAAATGCTTGTCATGCTTGTAAAGTAAATGGTGAGTTCTGATCTTGAAAAACTTGTCTTCTGCAATATATTATATTATGTTTACTCAATAATGACAATCAAGAAATGTCTTTAAAAACAATCAGCTTAGAGTATCCCACCCCAACAATAAACATAAAAGTGAATTGCTTGTGCTATATAAACATCATCCTTGAAAGAAGGCAACTATGTGCAATGGCAACATAATTCTGTCAAATGATGCATCTAGATCCAGTGCTCAATTTTAAGAATTGCTCTGTGTAAGTGAAAATTTGTCAGTCCATCTTGAGTGCAAGTAAAATTACGAGTTTCAAAGCCTATTTAGGAAGAAACTTATTATCTGTGCAAGTATCTTTAAATGTCAAACTTTATCATACTACTGCTAAGGTTATTTTTCAGTAGGTCTAAACTTATTTTTAAATAGACCCAAAATTATTTTTCAAGATACATAGGCATACATGAATTTTCACTTTGTGGGCCTAATATCATAATTACCTTTGCGTAGGTCCAATAATATTTTTTCCAGTGTTCCTAATCTCCAAACTCGTTTGATATAGACCAAAGTACCTCATGGGAAACCATTTTAATTTCATGGTTCACCCCTTAATTAGTTGTGACATTTCACCCTTTCAAATAATTCACATTTATATTTCGTCCTTTCATTTCGCCTTTGTTTGCAACTGTCCTTTCACCCTGGTTTTAACTCACCATTTTCACTCATAAAACCAGAGGAAAGTGGACACGATTGGAACACATAACCAGTACCCAAATCATATTTTCACATTTCCTCGAAAGATAACAAAAGTGCCCAAGGAGGGCCTATATGGAGTAATTCCTAATTTTAAATTGAAAATCCCGTTTAAACACTTTAACAGTTTTTAGGTTTTTTTCATGAAAATTAATTCTAAGTAATCCATCGTATTTAAAGGTTTTAAAATGTGTCTAATGTCATCAAAGAGTCTTTTAAGGTCATGGAGCTTTAGTAGTCAAGATATGACCATTTTAAACTTCAATTCTCAGACATTTAGTGCTGCTTAGCGTGTGATTAATGTTGAAAAAGTAAGGAATTCCATGACTATATGGAGCTGTCAGCTGTAGCCCTCTGGCTTCAGATGAATTTGCTCATTAACCCCACCAGGCCCAAGGATCCCAGGCCCAAGGCAGGCTCTTGGACCCCTATGAGCCATTTGCAAACACTTGTAAGGGGTGCCTGATGCAAATAGGGGGCCCTTAAAATTTCGAGGTCTAAAAAAGAGGGGGTGTTGAAAAAATCACCTTAATTTTACAATTTAGTTCCCGAATGATGTGTGTGCATACTACCAAGTAAAACAGTTACAATTGCAGTCAAAGGGTCAACTGATCTATATACAATTCATAATCTATAAATATAAGTTCAAACTTGGCTCAAACTGATTAGGCCAAAAATCATTACGACATTTGACTTGAACTAAGTTGCAACAATTTGTTCAAGTTCCATTTGTTTTGCTCTATTAACAGGGGTGTATCCAGGAATTCGCAACCCCTTGTATCTTGGCCAGGGACAGATGCAGGGCAGATGTCTAATTCATAGTTCAAGTTGTCACTTATTTTCAATGGAGAAACAATATGTAGGGGGTGTCTGATGGGGATGTGCCCCCTCAGAAGATAGACAATTTTGAAATTTCAAAGTGCAAATCACGCCATTTGGCGCATATATTTTTGTCTAATTTATACTTCAAGTTGTCACTTTTTTCAATCGACGAACAATATGTAGGGGGTGTCTGAGGGGATGTACCCTATCAGAAGATAGAAAATTTTGAAATGTCAAAGTTCAAATCACGCCATTTGTTACATATATTTTTGTTTAATTCATACTTCAAGTTGGCACTTTTTTCAATCGACAAACAATATGTAGAGGGACAGAAGATAGAAAATTTTGAAATTTTATAGTGCAAATCATGCCATTTGGTATATATTTTTGTTCATACTTCAAACAGAAGATAGAAAATTTTTGAAATGTCAAAGTGCAATTATAATTTCTCGTCTAATTGATACTTCAAGTTGTCACATTTTTCAATGGAGAAACAATATAGGGGGTATCTGATGGGGATGTGCCCCCTCAGAAGATAAAAAAAAATGAAATTTCAAAGTGCAAATCACGCCATTTGGCGCATATATTTTTGTCTGATTCATACTTCAAGTTGTCACTTTTTTCAATCGACAAACAATATGTAGGGCCTCTCAGAAGATAGACAATTTTGTGATTTCAAAGTACAAATCACACCATTTGTTACATATGTTTTTGTTTAACTCATACTTCAAGTTGGCACTTTTTTCAATCGACAAACAATATGTAGAGGGTCAGAAGATAGAACATTTTTAAGTACAAATCACGCCATTTTGTGCATATATTTTTGTCTAATTCATACTTTGGCGCCCTCTTTTTTTCATTCTCTATTGTTCTTTCCTTTTTGCGCCTCTCCTTCTCTCCCTTCTTTTTTTCTCTTTCCTTTTAGCGCCCCTCCCTGCTTTTCTCTTTCCTTTCTGCCCTTTTGCCTTCTTTTTCCTTTTTCTTTCTTTTTTGCGCCTATCCCTGTTTCTTTTATCTTTTTATTCTTTCCCCGTTCTTTTCCTTTCTTTTTTTGCAACCCCTCCTTCTTTCTTCTGTCTTTTCATTTTTCTTTCCTTTTTGCACCCTTCCTTCCTTATCCTTTCTCTTTCCTTTCCTTTTTGTCCTCCTGCTTCCCTTCTTTTTCTTTCCTTTATGCGTCCCTCCCTCTTTCTTTACCCTCTCCCTTCTTTCCTGTTTATTTTTCTTTCCTCTTTTGCGCCCCTCCTCCTTTCTTCTCTTCTGTCTTTCCATTTTTTCTTTCCTTTTTTGCGCCCTCCTTCTTTCCCTTTCTATACTTTTTGCGCCCCTCCATCTTTCTCTACTCTTTCCCTTCTTTCCTCTTTCTTTTTCTTTCCCTTTTATGCGCCCCTCCTCCTTTCTTCTATCTTTCTGTCTTTTCATGTTTTTTTTCTTTTATCTTTTCCTTCTTTCTCTTTTCTTTTTCTTTCCTTATTTTGCACCCCTCTTTTCTTCTGTCTTTTCATTTTTCTTTCCTTTTTGCACCCTTCCCTCTTTTTTCCATTCCTTTTTGCACCCCGTCCTCTTTCTCTTCTCTTTCCTTTCTTTTTGCGCCCCTCCCTCTTTCTCTTCTTTTCTCTCTCTTTTCCTTTTCTTTTTGCGTCACTCCTTCTTTCCCTCTTTCTATTTCTTTCCTTTTTGCGCCCCTCCCTCTTTCTTTTCTCTTTCCTTTCTTTTTGCGCTCCTCCCTCTTTCTCTTCTCTTTCCCTTCTTTCCTCTTTCTTCACCTTTCCTTATTTGAGCCCCTCCTCCTTTATTCTTTTAAAATTTTACTTTCCTTTTTGTGCCCCTCCTATCCCGCTTTTCTTTTCTTTTCTTTTTGCGCCCCTCCCTCTTTCTTTTCTCTTTCCTTTCTTTCCTCTTTCCTTCTTTTTCTGTCCTTTTTGCGCCCTCCCTTTATCTTTTCTCTTTCCCTCATTTCTCTCTTTTTTTCCCTTTGCGCCCCTGCCCCCTTCTCTCCCCTTCTTTCCCCCTCTTTCTTTCTTTTCTCTCTTTTTTTCGCCCCTCCCTCCCTTTTTTCTTTCTTTCTTTTTTCTTCTTATCTCTTTTTCTTTCTCTCTTTTTTCGTTTCCCTTTTTTGCGCCCCTTTGATGACCCCGGTGGGCACGTGCCGGCAT
>JXSR01S024998.1:13822-25825 GCA_000969725.1 Ophiothrix spiculata
TATATTAAGATAAATGGAGCTCGTGTTCTGTGGTCTACTGGACTGCGCATGACTCTGAATCAGCAGAAAATCTCGAGTTCGAGCTTGCTGGCAAACGGTTATGTCCGTGGACAAAACATATAACCTTATGATTAGGTCACATGTCAAATGTCAAAAGAGAAGTCGGCCGAGCTCCGCCAAGCTAGCACGCCACATCAGACAAAACCCAAAGGGGCGTTAAATTCAAGGGTTGGATTGCTGTGAACTCGTAAAACCTGTGTGAATGTTTCTGCCCTGGCGTGCCAGCTCGGCTGGAGCTCGACCAACTACTTTTTCTATATACGACTTCAGCATTGATTGCATCTACAAGAGCGTTATCATCGGTATTCATGTGTACTATGAATATAGTATATAAATGTTGAAGTCTTTTTTTTTAAACAAAATGTTGGAAACAGTTTTGTAGTCCTTAAGGACATTTTACTTAGTCTTTGGTTCTCGGAAATGTAGTCATTTGCCTCTGACATGAAGTTCTTGGTCTTGATTTTGGCCTCGGACCTCAAAGTCTTCGGTGTACTCGATGCCGAAATACTCGACTACTTTTTTGTCAAATCCTTATACATAACGATCGGACAATATCATTTTATTTAAATTTTGACAGATTGTAGTCTTCATACATCTTTTTGAATCAAAAAAAAAATTGTATATATATCTGATGATGATTTTAAATGATAATGTAATATACTCGCGATCTGATTACTATGCAAATCCCAAAGAGATGATTAGCACCAGTCTGGCAAATCCTCATTAAAAAGCACACCTACGAACATGACTTACAAAGGCAAAGATCGTGCGATGTTTGTGCGGCAATCGTCACGAATTTTGGCCATGACCATTAACCAGGCTGCAAAGTTAAGAGCAGGTTTGGATCGCACGATGTTCATGTGGCATTCGTACGACGTTTATTCATACGGTGTTCGTAACCATTCGTAAGGATATTTTTGATCTGTCTTTAAAACAAAACTAGTTTTAGTCCAAAAGAAAAACATCTTCATATGAACATTGTGACCATAGTTTATGGTTTAACCATTCAAATCTTTATTTCAATATCAAAATCACACATACATTAAAAAACACAGAGACAATAAGACAAAATGATATTGAGAACACCATCAAAAGGTCAGAAAGACCTGAGGTGATGATGCCCTTTAATCATAATTTATATAGGGCAGAATTAAGGTACAATATAAAGAATACAATATATTTTCAGGTAACTAATACTTAAGTTTAGTAATACCAGTGTTTCTTGAAATAGTTTTCGATATTTCATCTACATGATTGTTCCATGTTAAATTCTCATCAATTCTTGGTTTATTAATACAACTTTTTACTGTTGTTGTTTATATAATGTTTTATAGGGTTTGCGATTTTCTCGGAAAAGGAATGGGTTTTTTTCAAAGAAAATGTGTCAAAACCTAGTTGAAAAAGATTGCATATAATTATCCCCTTATCACTTGGGTGGTCAATATATTCTGTGCAATATCGGCAAAGTAGTGTGGTGTTGACACTGGGACAATTTATTTATTTTTATACACCCTAAACCAAAATACAGCAAAAAAATTAATAACAAATGGGATGTTACATTTCAAAATGGTAACAATTTAATTAAATACCATATTAGCAATACCCCGCCAAAATGGGAAAACTTACAAACTCCCATTTACATTTCTGAAACAAATTGGGAAAAAAGCTATTCGGTTACTATTTTATGGGCAAAATTAAAATGAAGCACACGCATTGTCAATCAACTAACAACTGGCATGACGTTTGACGTGTGCAACGGGTTAAGAGTGAATATGTTTGAGCCTATTTGGTTGTCTATGGCTGTATGAATTATTAAACCAAGCTGAGTATAAATCATCTTAGAAAGAGTATCATGTGTGCTATCTGCCTAAGTGATTGTCAATTCTTGTTTAAAATAAGTCGAAGTCATTGTCATGATAACATTAGTTGAATGTGTCGAAACTTTAAGCTAATATAAACTGGCATGTAGATGAAAACACAGGCATACTATACAACAAACCTCTTTCCAACAAAACAAATCAGTATGTAAAATAGGTTTTCAAAATAATGTATACTATGATACACAATCTTGCAGATTCAGATAAAACAGTTTGCGAAAACAATAGCAATACATTATACCCGCAGGTATACAGAACTTTTTTTATTTTTAAAAAGCCATAAATTTAGTTTGCTACGAAAGATGACTAGTCCTTGTTTGGCCCCGGACTTGGGTTGCCAAGGGCTGTCAAAAATAATAGAATGAATCAGTTAAATTCTTTAACCACCAGTCACATCAAACACATCTAAATAACATTAAAGAAAACATTTGCCGTCGAAAAAAAAAGTAATGTCTCGAAAGAATGTTTTTATTTGAACTAGTGAGTCTTCAGACTAGAGAGCTCTTTTTTCGGACTGACAAGCCCTTTTCAAGATATTTTTCTAATCGAGTAACGTGTTCGTTGTTCCATTGGACTAGCGAGCCATCGGACAGGTGAGATGACCTTGCTGTTTGTCTGCATAAATGAAGAAAGTCAGACAGAAAACAAGTGAGAGATAAATTTAAGCTGTGCCAGGTTACATGAATAACAAATGCAGGGAGTGAAAGTAGAGATGAGCGAGTACATTGATATGATAAAAGCAGGAATAAACGAATAAATTGATACGAAATTATCTTCTCTGATTTGAATATTTTTTGATACATTTACATACAAAAAATAAAAAACAAGTGTGTGTCTGTGAGAAAGATATGTCTTTAAACATTATTGCTATGTTGAAAATATATTGTATGATAAAAGAAGGTATCGGGACCTTCCCGTCATGCCTTACTTCCAATGGGATATTTTGTAGAGGTTGTCATTAATAGTTTAGTGTTAAAAGATGTCTGAATTGCAAAATTGGGATGATGTCTGCTAATTGTGCTATGTTTCATCACTAAAGATGTTCATGATAACCTGTATAAAATATCCAATTGAAAGCAAGGCATTGGAAGAAAGGTCCTGATATATGATCAAGAAGTCTATGTACGCCAACACCTGTGATTCTGTTGTATGATAGCATATATTGCTAAATATAAATAATACCTACTGTATTTTCTTGTACACGATGTTTTCCCTGAAAATTTGTATTATTGCCATGTGGTTGTGTGTTACTTCAAGCTATATAAGGAATGGTTACTTGTATAAACAATGGCTTATATTTTTTTAAATGCCATTATGTTAAGGCACAAAGTTAACCAAATAAATAGCACTTAACTTCAAGGTCACTTAAACGACTCCATCAATCAATCATCTATCGTTATCAAAATAACGAAGAAAGCACATAACAGGCCACGCTACTGGATTTCATTTCAAGTACAGAAGACAGGAAAAATAAATATTATGAGTGAAAACAAAACAATCCAAAATACAAGAAAGATAAAGCAGAGAGCAGCAGGGAAATGATGTTACATCAGTCAACAGTTTGAGCAGAGCCCATGGGTACTCATCTTTCACTTTGGTAAAGGTGTGGGGCCAGAAGTGCCCAAAATAGGGGCTTGAAGTTGAAGAACGGGTATGCACCAAAATCAATGTCCGTTCAGCTCGTATGAATGTAAATACAGGCTTATTCCATAGCAAATGAAACTATTTTGATTTCAAGTAAACAATCAGCTTTTTTATTCGACGCAGGTTTTTCAATCGTACGTTTGTTACTTGGTACGTAAGAAGTATTTCCCAAAGGGAAATTGTAAAGTTTTTCTATCTGTGCATGAATGAGCAAATGTTTTAATTAAAAAATGTCACAAACGTTACCAAAAAGTTACATCAAAATGTCACAAACGTTACCATACCTATCAATGCATTAAAAGAAATCCTGACGATAGAATTTCCTACTACTTTAATGAAATATGTTACCCATCATATGGGGCAAGAAAAAAAAATTGCTAACGCATCCGCGAGTTTTTACTTTGAAATCATTTGGAGCAAAAAACTATTTTCGTGCGATGTCACAAACGTTACCAAACGTTACATGAACTTCAGGATTTTAGAAATTAATTCAATTTTTAAACACCTACATGTCTTGGCCCCACCAGTGAGCACCATTATCAACAACAAACTTGTCGTGTATATGTTTATGCTAGGTTCTGTGGCCATTTAAAAGTGATTTTTTTTCTTCAATTTTTCGGTTACAAACGATACTTTGGAATCACCCTGCAGCAAACTTAACTTTGCGCTACAGATGAAAATACACACATGCAAAGATCGTATTTTGATGAAAACGATATTTTGACAAACACCTCCAAAGTTTCATTGCAAGATAATGATTGGAAATATAAAATATATCTTTATGTTCTGAGGACCATCAACGGAAAACATAGGGCTTACTGATCTTTAAACGGACCATACATTGACTTCGGGAAGTCGAGTGAAGTTCAATGAGATGTCATTTTAATCAATTTATCATGGTCTTTGCGAATATTTAGAATAGTGAATTTGACAAGAGGCTGCATTTACAGCTCGTTCGGATTCTTTGATGGAAAAAAATTACGACTTAAAACATTTTCAAAATAGGGCTTATTGAACTTCGTTGTGGTCAAATTTGATGCTTTTGAATGGAAAGTATATAATTAGGCTTAAGCAAGACAACTTTTGTAAATTTGCTGATTTGTGATGAACTGGAGGTCTTTAAGATATGAAACATGCTGAAATGGGGTCTTAGAGAACGACAGAGGTAGCGAGAAAATATGGCGTTAAGGGTCATACTTCCCCACATCAACTTCTCTGCTAAGACCCCCCCCCCCCCAACAACAAAAAAATAAAATAACAGAGCTAAATCTTCATACATCCCAGTTGGGCTCTTTACGAGAATTCGAGTAGTAGTTGATGATGGCAAGGTCTCTGGTGAACTGCATGTTAATGTGGAATTTGCCACTCATGAATTATAAGGATAGACCTATGGAACCATTCAGAGTTGTACAATACATACCAGTCTGTCTCGAAGGAAATCGTCTCTGGTGTAAGGAAGTCTGGCAATTATTGAGAACACGTGGAGAAGATTTCCGATGTTATTGCAAAGAATAAAAAGTTTGAAGTAAACGTTATCATGCTTGGTCCAATTCTTCCTTGTGCGAGACATTTAACCCCTTAGTGGCCTTGTGCAAGACATTTAATCCCTATTGCTTTGTCTGCCCAAACGTTAACATTAATAATAACTGAGAGTTTTGTCTTTGAGTGCTGTACCTTAACACTGTTAAACAGTTGATCGTACTCTGGTTGAAGAAGTTTGGAGAGCACTTTAATACAAACACTCGATCCCTGTAAGTACACTACATAAATGATTATTTATTTTTTGTTTATCTATGTATTCAATTATTACAAACTGTTCTTTACCATTTCAGTTTTCAATCTTAGTCTTGTGAAAGACGTCACGATTATTTGTATTTACATTTAGTGTTGAACAGATTTTAAGCGTTGATAATTAAGTATGATTCTTGCTATGTAAATACGGTATACTGAGATGGTTAAACCTGACTTTCAGCACTAAGTAAAAATTCACAAACCTTGAATTTTCGACATGTAACACATGTCCTCATTCTTGACCTCCTATGACGTTAATGGCGCTAGTCGGAATCCACGCAACATCACATAATTTCTTTTGATGAGGACATGTGTAACATGTCGAAAATTCAATGTATGTGAATATTCACTTAGTGCTGACGATTAGGTTTAAGTATCTCAGTAAATTTACCAGCATGTATGAACTTTTATCCGAATTCTTTGTAAATGTTGTGTTCCTATTATAATATCAAGATTTGACGTCATGAATATGATGCTGCATTGAATACATGGTTAACGAAATGTATTGTGTTTTCAATGTTATTCATTGTTTACTTTACCTGAAATAGAAATTAATATTTACATAATATATAACGTGTGAACAGGTCAAATAAACAAGTAAAGCAATTTCTTGTCGAAAATCTCTGTTGTAATAATAAAAGGTAATTGAAATAAAAACCAAAATTGTATCTATAGATGGCTCATTCCAGAGAAAACTAAACCTTTTTTGATTTCAAGCAAAAAATCCGCTTTTTTATTTGATCATATGAACAGTTTTTTCAGTGTCTGTTACTCGGTACGTGAAAAGTATTTTCTAATCAGAAATTTTGATTTTTTTTTCCATCCGTGCATGAATGAGCACATGTTTTAATTCAAAAATGTCACAAACGTTACCAAAAAGTTACACCAAAATGTCACAAACGTTACCAGACGTTACCAAATAAAATATTGCATTAAAAGAAATCCTGACGATAGAATTTCCTGCCACTTTTATGAACTATTTGTAAATATGTTACCAATCATTTGTGAAAAGCGCAATAAAAAATTCGCTAACAAGTCTGATAATTTTTACTTTGAACTCATTTGGAGCAAAAAAACATTTCCGTGCGATGTAACAAACGTTACCGAACTTTACATGAACTTTTTTCAGTATTTTGGCAATTATTTTAAACTTTGAATATCTGCATGTCTTGATCCCACCAGTGAGCATCATTATTAACAACAATCTGGTTGATACAATGTTTATGCTAGGTTCTGTGGTCATTTAAAAGAGAAATTTTTCAATGTTTCGGTCACAAACGTTACTCACAAACGTTATTTTGGAATCACCAAGATAATTTACAAATTACGCTTGTTCAAGTCCTCAGTTTACGAATTTTACAAATTACTGTGTCTGTTTTTGTAAAACTAATATATGTGTAGACTATAATTCCTTTTCATTACCAGTCCATGTAAGCCAATTGTGAGCTCTATTCATATTTACAAGACATTTTTTGATAGGGGAATTTACGATCGATTTTGTAAACCAATTACCCATTTTTTGTAATCTTCTTAACATTTACACTAGAAAATGTATGTGTTTATGAGACAAAATGTTCACCTAAGTAGTATTTAATGGTGCGTCACCTCCGTATGAAGAATAATTCCAGGCTATTTTGAATTGTTTAAATCGTTAAAAAATGTCAGGCACTTAAAATTCATTATTTGTACAAGATGAAATAGTTTGTTGACTGAACGATAACATTACTAACCTAAATACATTACAAGGTTTACCGAGGTGTGAATGTTTGTAATTCTTGAGTCACATTCTGCCTCACTGTTGACCACTGTTGTTTACATGACAGCACATCATGATTATACTTCTCACCAAAACAATTATAATACAAGGGTATCAGCGTCAGCGTGAGCAGAAGTTGTTAACAAAAACTACTGACTTTTTCTTTGTTTGAGATTAAGCAATTCGTAAACTATTCGTAAACCATGTATTTGAACAAGCCTACTGTTGTATATCAAAATGATAAGAGTCCTAGCTATTCATGTGCCAAGTTTTACGTTAGTTGTGTGTACGGGGTTTTTCTTTTAATATATAAATTGGCACTATTTGTATCAATCTTGTGTTGAAATATGATGAGAGGGAAGCTGATTAGATTGGCGATTTTGTTCCAAAAGTATCTCAGTCACCAGGATGAGTATGAGTAAAATAGCATCTTGTTAGATATTTATATACATGTATTTAATAACATTATTATTTTGTTTCATTATTTTACTTTAAGGTCGCAGGTACAATGTCACTAACTAGCAAAATATAGATTATTGAAATCATGCACTCACATTATTATTATGTAATTTCCCATTGATAGTTTAAATGAACTTGAAGTGTTTTTTGAAAATAAACCTGATAAAATCTGACTAACACACTACGAAACGCACCTCTCTCCCTACCGATTTTTTCTGCCGCTAAATGTTCTTTGCGTACAGCGCTAAACAACTTGGTGTACCTCTAAGTTCATCCTCTCTGCTTATTTTAGCGCAAAAACTTCGAACCTACCACCTTGGGGTCAGGGGGGTTGCTGTAACTCCGTGATTTTAAAAACGTACTTTTAAATCATTTATATTAGATATTCATTTCAAACTCGGTACTTAGGTAAAGCTAGTAATGTTCTACGATATTTAGCAAAACCCCGCACGAAACTTGGATATTCCTATACTATTTTTAGAAAATTTTGATTTTTGTCTATACATTTTCCGTACAAATGCCGATTTTTCACATTTTGGTTATTAAATTTTGTATCAATAAAAAGAGGGGACTGATACCTATCCATTGGTACCACATACGGTGGTCTTGGGGACTCCGCTATAAAAAAATCGAGGGAGGGTTGCAACAACCCTCCTCCGTATAATGTGTTTGTGAAAATCGCTGCGTATAGCAAAGGTTAATTAACAATTTACCTTTCAGATTTGGTGTTCTAGACCACCGCAATGCAAAATTTCTGACAGTATATAGTCAAATTTTACATGTTTTCTTCAAGAAGACCTTACGTCCACTCTGAATGAGCATAGGGTATAGAGAGACACTATTAGTAATTGGGTGAAGCGGAGGTATGTTATGGGAAATACTCGTGCGATCAGTGTCATATCCAGGTGAAGCGCTGCTGAGCCTGGATATGACACTGAGCGCACGAGTATTTCCCATAACATATACCGACGCTGAACCAAATAACGAATTTATCATACTACTAAGTCAATCTAAACTATTTATTTATTTATTTTGTTTTTTTTTCACTTTGTTTAGCTTTATTTCACAAAAATTAGCAAAAACGAACCACTTTTGATGAACGTTTTACTCTAAATAGTAGGCTACTGCGCATCCCTACAAATATAAAATGCCACATTCCGACGCGTTCAGTGACAGGATATAAGTGCGTCTGACGCGCTCAGAGGTTGGATACGAAATATATCACGGAAGCGGCTCCTTTGATCTTTTCCAAATATGATCATAAATTTTCTTTGTGGTATGATAAAGAATATTAATGTTGACAAATAAGTTGGATTAAGATATCTTTATGCATTTCTGATAAAAAGCAATGGTGTGTAATCAGATTTTACGTGTTTGTTCCAAAAGTGTTAAGTGGACTTTTAGGTTTTTGGAAGAAGCAGGGTTGGATGGCCCTTGGTAGCAAAGCTACAGATTTTTCAGAGAAAAAAGTATGAAAGTATATTCAGATAATAAAAATGGGAGAGGTAGTTCCAACGGACAAGGCACAAAACACGTCAAGGATCAAGTATGATACGGGAGGTTACCTAGATCATAATAATAAATTGGAGGTAAAAACAAAGTAAGCCAACTTGATGTGATGAAAAAATAACACAATATATAGGCCTAAATCATAGAAAGTGTGTATATAGGCCTAAAGTAAATACAACAAGTAAACACAGGAACAAAATAAAGACTCACCAAAAACTCAGATATACATCATATAGAACGGCACGACGTTTCAAGGGGATATACCCCTTTTCATCAGGCAAACAAAAACAAGCAAAACAAGAAAAGGCAGCAAATAATCTACATGAAACTATAATATAATGCAAAACATACAAATAAATCCTGAGAGCAAAAATGAAAAGTTACTTATCTTCTTGAAATACAGTCGAGTAATCATGGGCTTCCTAATTTAAAATGTACTGTGACAAGACTGTACCCTTATTCGGAGGTTAAACCCTGTATTAAAATATCCCAAAAGAATTTCACCTCCTCTGTTATTCATAACTTTGTAGCAGTGACTTTTTCAACCTCCCTCTCAATGTCCCCGTAAATGTATGGTCTTAACAGATTTTATCTTGAACAACTGTAAAGAAAGGTCTGAAAATGCCCAAAAATATGCGCACATTTCACCTCATATGTATGCTGTTAAGGTTGTTTGACAACCTGTTGTTTCTTGGTAAGGATATTTTTCTGAGCGTAAAATAACCAATTCTTTACGTAGTCCATACTTATCCGAATCTGCCCATACTATAGCTTTACTACACATTAGTATAAAATAAAAAAAACTCAATTAAAAAACATGGACTTTTAAGTATCTCTTCAATTTCCCGAAATGGAAGTGACAAGAGAAAGAACAATAATGACTATTTGTTAAGTAAAATACTCCTTTTATATAAATCATGGGTCTTAATTGCAAAAATTGAAAGAAACTTAAATTTACATTTGATCTTCTGATAAATTCATTAAAGTTAATCTAAATATACTGTATAGATAAGAAAAAAACTTTACATGTTAAAATTATGAAAATATAACAAAATATTTGGAGAAAAAGTTCAAAGCCCCTTTAAATGTGTATCTAATTTAGGCGGTTGATGGGTCAACTGCATTACCAACTAAATTTTGAAAGCATATTGTTAACCCTCGTCCACCTAAAGGGGGTGGTTACACCCCCCCCCCCCCCGGCCCTAACGGATCGTCGCCGATTACCCCAAAACGCAAAACAAAGTTATGAAAATATAACAAAATATTTGAAGAAAAAGTTCAATGCACCTTTAAATGCGTATCTAATTTAGGCGGTTGATGGGTCAACTGCATTACCAACTAAATTTTGAAAGCATATTGTTAACCCTCGTCCACCTAAAGGGGGTGGTTACCACCCCCTACCCCCCGGCCCTAACGGATCGTCGCCGATTACCCCAAAACGCAAAACAAAGTTACCCCGGGCATCTAAGTAATTGTTTTACATCCTTTGTGGTCATGTTGATGAAAAAAGTTGGGGGTACCACCTTAGGTGGGGGTAGGGTAAGCCGTCAAAGTCCGTGATGGGTACGGGGGTGGTAACCATTTCCTCATATAAAAGTCACCATTTTGAAAAATATCTGCATGCTAACAAGCTTAAACTTACAGAACATGTTAGAACTACCATTTTCTTTATTAATTAGAAAAAATTCCGATGAAAATCTGATATTTAGAACTTTTATAGCGATTTTTTAAATGTTTTTCAATTTTTGCCGAAAATCAGATTTCGGCGAAATTATCCGACCTAAAGTACTTTATGACGTCATAATTACGGAACGCCCTGATTAATGTTCATGATTTTGGTATCAATAGAAAGAAGAGACCCTATCCTATACTATGACTATGGTATAAAACAACCACACTTTTGGTGCGTCAATTTCATTTTCACAGTTAGGAGGATGAGGTTAAAACCGGTGTGAAAGTAATCTTGCGTGAGAGTTGTTAGCCTATACTTGACTGTACAACCCGGACAATAACAACGGGGGACTTACATTCCTGCTACACCGGTTTTACTCATAAATGTGACGCATCATATTGAAAAATCTTCGTCAAGAACAACGTAAACGCAACATCAGCCCAGATGAGGAAAAAGCTTTGAAATCTCTTCACAAGAACCCCGATATAGTGATAAAACCAGCTGATAAGGGCGGTGCCATTGTTGTGTGGCGCAAAGATCTATATATCGCTGAAGCGGAACGACAACTTTCCGACAACACAACCTATGAGCATTTGGACAATGATATTACTGAAGAACATCAAAAGACTGTTCATGCAACCATCACTGATCTTGTTAGCACAAAGGCACTTCCTTCAATTGCTACGAACCTCGTCAACCCAGCACCTAGAACGAGTAAGTTCTATTTACTACCCAAGATTCACAAACCTGATATTCCTGGACGCCCAATCGTATCTGCTTGTAGCTGCCCCACAGAACGCATTTCCCAGTATCTTCACGAAACTTTACAACCCATTGTAGAATCCCTACCGTCCTACGTGAAAGACACTCCCCATGCATTGAGATTACTTTCAGACATTCAAGTTTACCATGGATGTTAGATCATTATACACTTCGATACCCCACGAGGAAGGTTTACGCGCTTTACGTTATTTTCTAGAGAAGCGCACGGATCAGAGCCAATCTAGGGGAAACCATTCTTCGTTTAGCTGAACTAGTTGTCACCATCAACTGCTTTGAATTCAACGGGCAGTTTTACATTCAGAAACGCGGAGTGAAGATGGGATCGCGCTTTGGACCAATTTACGCTTGTTTATTTATGGGGTATGTTGAACAACAATTTCTGTCAAGACATCAAGGTTCTAAACCGCAAGTGTTCCTACGATACATCGACGACATTTTTGGAGTCGCGAATT
>JXSR01S024999.1:1291-22848 GCA_000969725.1 Ophiothrix spiculata
AAGTTGTCACTCAACCCTGCTTTTACTTACAAGATAAGTCATAGTACCTAACGCTGGGAGGGAAACTATGGTGTTTGGAAAAACTCTACTCAGCTATAGCATGAGTTAACTTGATACACAGTGTCATGATGTGTAGTTTGCTTTGACTACAATTAGGGGAATGATTCCATGGGTTTCACATAAGGCTAATGAAACTTGATTATTAGTTTCCCGTCACATTTTTTTCCAAAAAATATGAGGTCATGATTTCATTATTCATTATTTTGGAAAATTCATTATTTTCCAAACTTTCATTGTTTGTGATGGTTCGTGGCATTTATTGCGTGTATACATAAGTACAGCATTCTATATGTTTAAGATTTGTGTAAAGGGTATATTGGAGAACCAATTTGAACAACAATACACTTTCTCGTAGTCAAGTTCAAATCAATTTGCAAAAGTCTTCAGATCTGGTACAACAATGTGAGCAGAGTTGGTGATTTAGTGCTACCTAGTTGTTTACAGGCGTGTTTATTGTTATCATTGGCCAAACAAG
Source organism: Ophiothrix spiculata (assembly GCA_000969725.1). Taxonomy (NCBI): domain Eukaryota; kingdom Metazoa; phylum Echinodermata; class Ophiuroidea; order Amphilepidida; family Ophiotrichidae; genus Ophiothrix; species Ophiothrix spiculata. The sequence continues at coordinate 1,827 of JXSR01S024999.1, forward strand.
GACTATTTAAATCAAGTCTTGATTTAAATAGTCCTTGGGCCAAACGAATATTCCTCTGCGAGTGTAAACAAATATTTAGAGTATAGTACCTCATGATTATGGGCTCACAAATGACACTTTTGATCACTCTTCCAACACAAACAATTTTAAGATCTTAACCTTTGAAATTGGACAAAGCTGAAAATTTGACCCCAATGGAAAGGTTGGACACCATTCACACATATGATCGCTGCTTGCCGCCTCAAGACGAACAATTTGACACCTTAACTGAAATCGGACAAAGTTGAACATTTGACTTTTAGTGAGACCTTTGACCCTGACAGAAAGGTCGGACGACGGTGTCACCACTGACACTTTTAATCGCTGGTCCAAGACTAACAGTTTGACACCTTACCCTTTGAAATTGGACAAAGTTGAAAATTTGACCTGTCTTTTGACCTTTGACCTCAAGGGAAAGGTCAGACAATGGGTTCGCCACTGATATTTTTGATTACTGGTTCAAGACGAACAATTTAACACCTTAACCTTGAAAATCAGACAAATGGTTCCAGAGATATCCATCTTTTTTCTTTCTTTTTTTTTGGGGGGGGGTGTCCCAAACCCCCAGGCAGGTAAAGAGGAAATAAACAAAGAACAAAACAAAAACAAACACTCTCTCTATGTCATTATTACTTTTCTGATCATTATATCAAAATGAAATAGTTTAGAAATGTTGATATCAAATAAAAAACGATACAGCATTATGCCTTTCCCCTGTTAGTTCTAATATTTGTCTATGCAGCATATTAAAGCAAGGCAAGGTTGTTGAATTTTGCACCACCACTGACAAGGCTCACTACCTGATGATTTCATACTTATAATTTTCAGAAATGGCTCTTACATTCCCTGATAAGCATCCACATTTAAAGATTTTCATCATATGTTTCAAAGAAACATTCGAAGATAACAATAAATGTCTTCAAAATTGTGTAATGTTGGAAAGAAATCTTGCTTCGAAAGCTTATACCGCAATGCAAATCTTCAGGTAACAAAATATGCCATTCTCTGGCATTGTTTTAGTGTTATCAAAAATGCCGTTTTATTTTGAAATAAAAGTAAATTACATGATCTAAAAACATGTTTATTTTTTAACGTGTATACATATCTTAACATTTTCTTCACACTTTATTGACTCATAACTAAGATAAAAGTTCTTTTCTGGGATCATACGAGTTTATAAGGCATGAATCTGACTAACTTGTATTGGAAATTGCCCGGTCAGAATCATTTTTTTCAATTCCACTTGACGCAATTAGTGTGTTTTTAGCCGTAAAAAGAGATTGGTTTAGCCTTTATTTTGATTATACTTAAAAGTACCTTTTCAGTGTTATAAATATATATACACTGTGCCATAGGCCATGTATACTTGACAACAACATGTCGCTTCGCACTAGCGGAAGTAGAAGTCAAATTGTGAATATTGCAAAATAAAATTGTTAGTTTCTCGTCGTCCGGCTTGAAAAACTTCGATAGGGGCCGATTGTCGTTCGAATATGTCATATATGCGCTAAATTTTGATTTTCGGTACATGTATTTTTTAGTAAAATGGGTGAAATTGTGAAAATTTGAATGAAAAATGCAAATAATGAAATATTTTAAAAATAATGAATTTTTTTAGCGGCAAGGAAATCAATACGCGGGCGGGCGGCGGGAAACTAATAATCTCATTTCATTAGCCTAAACTTGCATGACATCTTTGCAGCTCTCCCTGAACAGGCTTAAAGATGATTGCGGTGTTAATTTAGAGGGCAGTGTTAAAGAATTTGTTGGTCACTATGAGAAGGTTTTGACAAAACGCGCATGTGGTTACCAACCGAAAGATTTGCACCTTATACACAAAACGCAATACGCGCACTTGCTATTTACACATTGTCTTCATGATAAAAATACCGCAAAATAGTATTGAGTGCTCCAGACTCAACGGGACTTCAGTGAAGAAACTTTTAACATGGGTTTTCCTATACTATAAAATGCTGATTTTTCAAATATTTGCTAATTTTTTAATTTTTGGCTGGTCAATTGTGAATGTCAAGTGGATGTCAAATCGAGAGAAAAAAATATGGGGTCAACGACTGTTTTAAAAAGATAATGAAATTACTTGGGGTAAAATCAGAAAAACAATTTTCATCGTTAATTACGTCAAATAATCTAATGCTAGGATTTTCAAGTTATCATCCATTAAAAGGAAGGATCATCATATATGACATCATAGCGTGCGTAGATGATTGGTGACCTCCATTTTTTATTGCTTTGAAGTTTAGACTCTTGTTAATATGTTTGTTGCAAAAAAAAATACAAAAGTTGTTGTGACATACTGACCTGATGCTACAACCACCAAAGCTTGTAGCAAAGCCCTTTCTTGAAGTGTTAATCTCAAAGAATTCAGCTGAGTTGCTACACCAAATATAGCTGACAAGAACTCACCAAGGTCTAGAAGTACAGAATGAAAAAGATGAAATCAATAAATAATAAGTTTATGATATAAATATAAGCATACTTGTCATCTTTGAAAGTTAAAAAGTTTCAGAGAAACACACTGACATGTGCCACTACAACATATCATAAAATTGGGGTTCTCAATGTTGCTTTACTGCAGTAAACTCTTTTGATCATTGATTTACATTGGCATTGACACCTTGGTGAAGAGGAGCACATGAAGGTAAGCATACTCAAGGACACAACACATACTGCCCACTGGATTTGAACCCACAAAGCTATATGCCCGGTGATTAAGAGTCGGGGGACTTGTACCATTAGGCCACGCGTGTCTCTTGCATGAAATAGAAAGTGTTTTGCCAGTTTTTTGCTTTGGTAAGACGAAGGATTTCAAACATTTTAAAAAATATTTCTACTGTAAGTTACAAGTCTACTCCTCTTTCTTTTCAAAAAGTCCAACTTACTGGTATGTTTGAGTTGTTCCAAGGTAAACTTTTGTCCCGTTGCTAGTGTGATGTTGCCATCACTGGTATCCATCAGTAGACAGAGTTGGAGGAGGAGGATTTCAAAGCAGCCTGCCTTCAACAGAACAACCTGAATAGACAAGAAATAAAAATAAAAGCTTGAAACGTCTGATACAACAGCTTAGCTGAATTCTGACTCGATGCAAACACATCACCATATGTTCCAAGGCAAATAGATTTAAGGAAAGGTGAATTGTCCATCGCATTTTCATGTTGCCGGCTGTTTCAATCCGTTTGCGTTTTGAGTGTGAATTAATTTATGGTGCCGTTTTTTCGGTGACAATTATTGGAAACGCAATGCATTGGGTTTCAAGTGTTATTCAGCTTTATATGTACTTCTGCAATGGGCCTTCGGTAGCACATAGGATAAAATTCCTACTAAGGAATATAAGGATTACATCATGTTACTCAGTTGTTCGTCACATATCAATAAGAATGCATCCATGTATCTGCACAGTTTTATTCTGCAAAGATGGCTTCAGCCGGTCGAGCAGGATAAAAATATGCAGACATATTTGAATTCCTTTCAACTATAAAAAACTTCCTTAAACTCATCAATAATAGGTATAGAGAACATTTCTGAATGTTTCCAGTTTGACAAAAATCACAATCTACAGCAAAAGGCTGGTTTGCATGGGCATGTTTGCTGCTTTGTGCTTGGCCATTTGCAGCTGCTGTCGTTGCTTGTTCTCAAAGAGGAACAAGATGAAATAGGAGCGTGGCTGAGCGGTTAGAGCACGGGTCTAGTAATACTGAGGTTGTGGGTTCAAGCCCCGGGCCAGGCGGTTTACATCTCATTGTTTCCTTGGGCAAGAAACTTTACTCTAATTGCTCCGTGGTTTGGATGATGGCGCTATAGAACTGGCTGCACGCATGATAACGGAGCTCCAATAATTTCTTCAAATTTCACTATTTTTATGGAACATTTTTAATCTCTGTATACTACTGTGTATTTGTAAGTACTCTTGCACAACGTTTGTAACATTTGGTGAATTTTATCTGTATTGGAATCTACGATTTGAACTGTTTTATTGGATTGGTTTTCATCGTTGTATAGCTTTGTATGTATTTTAGCATGGTACAGTACTGAACCCTTTTTACATAGACATTGTGTGCTATTTTTAGACATGTGCCTCATTACCTACTCGCGCGATCAATTGATTCAGATCGGCGAGAGCGTGAAAAACACTAATCGTCGGCCTTTTACAAGCAATGAGTGGCAACATCTAAAGAATCTCGACCTTGCAAGGCAGACCAACCGAGGATACCGAGGTCGAAAATTATGTCATAAACTTCAGATTCCTGTTATGATCGGTAATCGATTGCCTCAATTGACTTGTGATGATAAAAGAGTCGTAAATAACTCGAACCTTAGACAATTGCCTATTCATCATGATAAAAAACCTAATATTATCAAGGTACAGATTACGTCATCGTGCTCATCGCAGCAAAAGCAGTCAAAAATAGCGCCGAAACTTAGAATTTGTGTTTGGAATGCACGTTCTATGAACAACAAAACTTGGGCAATAACTGATCTCATATTAGATAGAAATCTGGACATTTTGATTGTAACCGAGTCATGGAGCTCGTGTGGTCTAGTGGAACAGTGCAGGACTCCGAATCATGAGGTCGCGAGTTCGAGCCCCGCTACGGCCAACGGGTTATGTCCTTGGGCAAGACATTTAATCTCGATTGCTTCGTCGACCCAAGCGCATTGGGGAGCTGTTAGGGGAATATTACAATCTAAGTTCCAATAGGTCGGCGTCTTAAGATTGCGATCTAGTTGAGGTGAAATGGTTGTGAAGATTTCCTAATAATAGCGTAATAATGTCAAGCGCTATGATACTACGGTGAATAGCGCAGTATAAATACTGGATATTATTATTATTATTATTATGGATGCGTGGTGATTCGAGGGATGACATTGCTTTTGGAGATATTTCATACACATTGCCTGATTATAAATATACCCAGACACCTCGCGATGGCTCTCGTGGAGGAGGACTGTGTGTTATTTATCGCAGCGCCCTAAAAGTTTCTGTCAATGAGCCAACTCAATTTGAGTCATTTGAACTCATGGATTTGTCAGTATCTTATGCTTCTTCAGTGTTGAGGCTAATTGCCATCTACAGACCTCCACCATCTACTGAGAATCGTTTAACAACTGGAATGTTCTTTCGCGAATTTCCTACTCTAATTGAGGAAATAATTACTATCAACAATCCCTTTGTCATGACAGGGGATTTTAATTTCCATGTAGATGATGACTCTGACCGCGAAGCAAACACATTCAAGGACATTCTTGATTCTTCGGATCTTATCCAGCATGTACATGAACCAACACATAAAGATGGTAACACTCTAGACCTTTTAATTTCCCGCAAGAATGACCATCCTATTTGTGATTGTGAAGTCATTCATGGGCTACCCTCCGATCATGACGCCTTATTCGCTGATCTTGATTTTGCTCGCCCTTCTCCGTCTCGAAAACGTGTTACCTACCGCAGATTTCGCGATATTGACATTGATTTGTTTAAAGAGGATATAAAATCATCTCTGCTTGCATCTACTGCTTCTACTAGTACTATATCCGAGTTGGCAGAGAAATTTGACTCTGTTCTTCGCGAGCTACTAAACAAACATGCACCCGAGAAAACAAAAACAGTGACATTAAGACCAAATGCACCGTGGTATACGGAAGAAGTTCGTGAAGCAAAGCGTGTTAAGCGGCATCTGGAGCGTAAAATGGTCAAATCAAAACTCAAGATTGATAAACAACTCTTTAAAGATCAATGTAAAACGTACAATGATCTCATCGAGCGATCAAAGTGCCAGTTCTATCAAACCAAGATCGCTGAAAGTAGTGACAAGAATCTTTTTTGCTGTGTGAATAAACTAACTCTCTTCTCCAAGTTCTGGGAACATTCTACCTGATTATTCATGTGCAAAGTCCCTCGCCAACGATTTTGGGGCTTTTTTCCATGAAAAAGTAAAGAACATTAGCGATAAGTTGGATGAGACGGCTAACATCGATGCGAGTGGTATAAATAACGAAGCGTGTAGGAGTCAGTTTACAGAGTTCTCAAGTGTGTCGGAAGAAGAAGTTCTGAAACTAATCAATTAGTCTGCGTGGACAACTTGTGATCTGGACCCTATTCCAACTTTTCTTTTAAAGGATTGCATTGATGTTCTATTACCATATGTTACGCAAATCATTAATAGATCTCTGGAATCTGGAATTGTTCCTTCGATATATAAAACTGCTCACATCAAACCCTTGATCAAAAAACTGAATCTTCCTGTAAATGATCTGAAGAACTACAGGCCTGTCTCAAATTTAAGGTTTATATCTAAAGTTCTCGAACGTGTAACATATTTGCATGAAAATGTACCGTGACTTTTCTCAGACACTCAGTCGGCATACCGGCAGTATCACTCAAAAGAAACTGCCATGCTACGGGTTTTCAACGATCTTCTCTTGGCACTTGATGTGGGAAATGAAGCTATTCTGGTGTTGCTCCACTATTCTGCCGCATTCGACACCATCAGCCATGACATTTTCTTTCAGCGTTTGCAAGACAGGTATGGAATTGGTGGAACTGTATTAGACTGGTTCAAGTCATATCTAAAAGATCGCTGTCAATCTGTTGTCATTGACAAAGCTGTGTCTGACTCATTTCCCCTACCCTGGGGTACTCCACAAGGATCAGTTAAAGGCCCCCTGGACTTTATCATGTACACTGCCCCCCTTAGTGATGTCATTAGGTCACATAGTGGAATTGATCACGTAATTTATGCTGACACGCAAATTTACTTGGTTATGAAATCTGCTGAACAAGTTGATGCTGTAAAGAAACTTGGGCAATAGCCAACAAGTTAATGCTGAATGATCAAAAAACCGAAGTACTGCACTTCCATTCACAGCATCGCATGACATCTGTGTTACCGGATTTCTGCATCGGCGAGGCCAAAATCAAAGCTATGGATTCTGCCAAGGACCTTGGTGTTATGCTTGACAGCACGTTGCTGTTAAAAAAACATATTGCTAACATATGTCGTGCTGCTTTGTTTGGTGTGTACAAAATTGGTAAGATCAGAAAATATCTGAATCAAGCGACGACAGAGAAATTAGTCCACGCATTTGTCACTTCAAAACTGGATTGTAACAACAGTCTCCTTTATGGTCTTCCGGCTTCTCATATTGCTCCTTTGCAGCGTGTTCAAAATGCTGCTGCAAGAATAGTGACTCTGACAAAGCGACGTGATTTTATCTCTCCTGTTCTTCATGATCTGCACTGGTTGAAGGTTAAAAACCGGATTGCTTTCAAAATATTACTCTTGGCATACAAAGTCCGTCATGGTATCGCACCGAAGTACATTTGTGATTTATTATCTGACTATTCTCCTCTGGTCAATCTCCGTTCATCCTCAAAGATACTACTATTCAAGTCTGGCCCTCGCACGAAGACAAAGTATGGTGACCGTACGTTTGCTGTAGCTGCGCCACGATTATGGAATTCACTGCCTATGGACATTCGCAGTGCTCCGACTATATTGTCTTTTTAAAAGAAACTAAAAACTTATTTTTTTACTCAGAGAACATGAACTTTTTAACCTGTTGACTGTGTTTTAATCTTCCGTGATGTCGTAGTCAAAGAGGCAATCCCATCCATTATTTTGCTCTTCCCCTCTGTGTTTTTCCAGATTGTCTCTGGGTGTGCAATATTTCACCTTTTTAAAACTTGCTGTTTTTAGATGATTCTTTGACCGATTTTATCAATTTTGTGTATTATATTGAATTTGTTGCTATTTCAGTGTACAGCGAGTCGAAACATTGTTTACTGCGCTTTATAAATGTAGTTAAGTTAAGTAAGTAAGTTAAGTTAAGTTCGGATAGTCACGGTAAGCCGTTGGTCCCCTGGGGCGCTGCATACAGTGTATACCTGGTGAGTCTATACATGGACCATTTGACAGCCGATTCCGAAGGATTAATAGCTGGGAGCTTATCCTGTTAGGTTGTCCATGTCTCTCGATACAGTGGAAACTTGGTAACACGAAAACCCATAACCCGTAAAACCGCATAACTCGAAAGGAACTTAAAACCCTGACTTTTCCTATTGTTTTATCATGTATTTTTCATGTTTAACACTAAAGAAATAGTTCAAAATCCGCTTAAGCCTGAAAGCAAGCGACCATCCCTTCTGTACATTTTATATTGCGTTCTCGAAAGATAACACAAAAACTCTGCACAAAAAGTAAAATCGCCATTATCTTATGCATTCAAGTTTTAAAAACATCAATATTTAAAAAACATCGCATAAACACCCCTACATGAAAATCGGTGAGTCCGGTGGCTAGAGTCCAATATGGCCGACTTGGATGTTTCGTGCTGCTGGACGGCTTGATTTAAGTTAGTAATTTTGAAGCAAGGTTAGCGATTAGTACATTAATACAATATTTCATTATTTCATGTCTGTCCTTGATATTTTTCTGACGTTTAGGCTTTTAAGTATAAGCTTCAATCATTCAACATTACACGTAACTTGCCTTAAACTTTTGTACCGTTGATTTTGACATTTCACCGGTAATAAATCATCCAACATTTAGTCCAAAACCCACTAAGTTACCATTTTTCATGCCTTGAAGGACAGGAATATGCCTTGAGGGTATCAATATGTCCTTCACAACCCTCAAAGTAGACCACATAGTAGTGGGTGGGCTAAATATTGGATGATTTATTACCAGTGAAATGTCAAAATCAGTGGTACAAAAGTTTAAGGCAAGGAACATGTAATATACAGATGCCACATGCTATAAGCCAGTTCAGTTTCAGTACCACTATATGTAATGCATTTGATTTTTATTGGCGGCGATCGGTTATGGTTTACTCGAAATTTGCTTAACACGACAGAACACTCTTGGCCCAAACGATTTTGTGTTAACGAGTTTCTACCGTATCTTAAACAGGAATGATATTGTAAACAGAGAGCTTTGTAAATCTGCAAATGGTGAACTTCAGTTAAGACTTTCCTAGTTCTTAAACATAAATTTGAGAGTGTCTCTTATCAACCTTTCTTTATAATTACCTGATCTTGTGTATCTAGTTCTATGAAGCCCGGAACTGATTTGGTAAATGTCACGATATGGCTGATGGTGGGAGAAAAACGGTTGCAGAATGCATCTTCAGATTCCCCCTCAGAGTTTTCCGTTTGGTCAGAATTCTGAAAAAAGTATCAAAAAAAGTTTTGGTACACTTTACAATAGAATATGACCGTTTGACTGCTCACCACGAACCTCCAGTAAAATGCCAGAAGCTTGAATGGTGTGGAATTTCGGATAGCATATGTGACAGAATGTAGTTACATTTTCTCTGATGAGTATAGGTACTGTTTGTTTCAAAAGGAGTTGACTTGTAACTCAGTTGTAGTGATTTTTTAACAGAAAGCCAGTATCGATGTAGGGAGAATCTCTGTGGGGTTTGTTGTAACTGTTTCACCATGTTTGGTACCTAAGTCAGCAAAGACTTTGACATCTTCCAAGTTTGTACAGACGGGCATAAGGACAAGAAAAAGACATTTTGGATTGCCTGGAAAATTGGAAATTCCTAATTAGAGTGGTTTTTTTTTCTTTTTCAAAGTTTTGTATTCTGAAGATGTAAATAATGGATATTAGAGTTTGTGTATAATATTTTAGTTTTTTTTTTTTTACTGTATGTTGATTCATAAGGACACCAAAATGATCTTGCTATTTCATGTTCTGATCCTTGATTAGTATATATACATACAGTGGAGTTTGCTAGTCAATATTTTAAAAAAGAAATAAAATACAAATTTTAAAAATCCTGACTGACCGACCCACCCAATTTTCAATTTCAATTGCAGACTAGCAGACAATTTACTTTTGGGGGGTCTAAGGGATATGTCATAAAGAATTTCAAAAATGGTAACATTTTTTACCCTTGTTCTAAGCATTAAGGTAAAACTTGTTTTTGATGATCTTCTCAATAAAGCAAGTCTCAGTAAAAATGATATATGTGGAATTCTCCTTTCTTTTACACACTATATTACTTTTTAGGAATCGTGACGCTCATACCTCCTTAAATTTAGAGGCACTTCCACTGTGATTCAGAATTTAACTCAATTATTTTTAATACTTTCTCCTACCTTTGTTTTCTCTGGGCTATCCATAACACCATCCCCCACACAACTTTTGATAGCAGCAAGCAAGATCCTCTCCAAATTACTACACTGATTGTCAATATTAGCCTGGTATGCCTGAACCACTTGCCGGACCAGCTCGGCACCCTCTGGAGTGATGCCCAATTCACGAATACCATTACTGTGGAAACCATTCTTAGGAGATGTTTCCGAGATCATACTGTTTGGCGAAATGAGTGAATTGTGGGAGCTATTCTCTTCCTTTGCTTGTTTTGATTGTACTCTTGAAGCATTTTGCACACTCCATGTTGACTTCATGCTCTGCCGTGCATTATTTTTACCATTGACACCATTAGTACCTAGTAGTTTAGACGATATTCCATCAGCTGATGCTGCTGGTTCATATTCAGATTTTAAACAAGAAAATGGCAGAGGAGGCGTTGATTTAGACTTGGCATACAATGATGCTAAACTTTTGGCAAAGTGCTGGTCTAAGCTATTGGCTGATGCATTGTACTTGATTTCCGGTTGTCTTATTTCAAATTGGTTTCTTTGAGGGTCAATTCTATGAGGGGAAGTATTGTCAGGATTGCTTAAATTCCTTCCACTTTGCAGATTGGAATTCTTGACATAGACGGGAGATGAAAGACCATTCATTTTGTGGCTAGAATGTGGAGGCACAAGGGCATGATGGGAATGAACAAAATGGCTACTATTATCTATGTTTCCATGGTGATCTGTGTTATTGGGAGAGTTGGTCTGGGGAGATGAAGGATGTTCGGCGAGATATTGCAATGTTTGAGAAGCTGGGAATTGACGAACTGGTGAAGAGGATTTCTCACGTTTTGTGGACGGCACATATGGTGAATCTAATACTTTATTTGTTAAATATTTGGCACTTGGTATTGCATTGTTTAGATAATCTGAAACAGTCTGATTTGCTCCGTTAACATTTAACAGCATGCGTTGCACACTCCAGCTTGGTGAAGCCACCGACGAAATTGCACCATTATTAGGACTTGATTTAAGACTATCAACTGTACTAAGTAATAACCCTGAGTTTTGCATAGTTGGAATGACAGAAGACTTGGATGAAGACACTGTTTTGATTTTCCCACCAAGTTTTGATTTGACAGTAGGTTGAGTTCTTGAGAAATATGTGAGATCCATAGGCACATCTGGTGGTGTTTTACTGGGACTGCGACTTTTCATCTCTTGTCTTACTGCCTGCAACCGGTCTTTTTCTCGTTTGGTCATCCTTCCAAAACGCACAGCTGTGAAAGAAACAAAACTGTATGTTACAAGGGCTGTTCAATATTCGTGGCATGGGGTAGGAGACCCGGGGAGGGGGGCTACTTAGTACAAAAGGGGTTATGGGAACGTGCCACAAATTCGGTAGCAAAATCAGGCTTTCTGTTATCCAATCGGTCCTTTTCCTTCGCAAAATGAGGTGTTTTGATGGGTTTTCTTTTCAAAATTTTTGGAAATTTGCGCCAAATGCCGCAAATTTGGACATTTCTGCTCAAAATGTTACAATATTTTGCCAAAATTTGGACAGAAAAAATGAGATTTATGATTACATTTGGTTCAAAATTTAGAAGATTTGGTATATGGATGGGTCAATTTATTCATGCTATTAATTTGAAGGAATAATTGTTCCCAAGTGTTGACACCTCGTCTTTAGTGAATTCGCTAAGTCCAAATGTGTCATAGACCCGAGTTAGCTATGATCACAAAATCGCTGCCATGGCAGCACCTGCTCAGTGGCTTGACATAGTGATGATTGGACCGGGAAGCGGAAGGTCCTGCATTCGAATCCAGGTGGAAACCTGCGATTTTTGACTTGTAAATTTCCGAGGAGATAGTTTTTAAACGAAGAAGTGGTCAAAAGTGTTCAGGTTAAGGTTTGCTCACAACTCTTGTGACTAGTTATGTGTGAACACATACAGCCTAAGATTGGACATCCCTGAACCAGGGCTAAGCTGGTCAGCCCCCTTGCTTACCATTCTTTGACATGCCCATTTCCATGCATTTCTTAAGTCTGCAGGACTGGCAATGATTTCTACTGCTCCTCTTGATCTCACATTCACTGTTGTTCAGGCATTGGCGGTAGGTCACATTTTGTTGTACTGTACGGCGAAAGAACCCCTGAAAATGCAAAAATCAAATATATTGTCAATGAACACTCACCTTTTTCCTACTTCTCCCCTCACAATTCACTTACCATATTGTTCCTATTAATCGCCCACTGGGGGACGTTTATTAGGGACCAATTGTTAACTCATGTCTTCGTCATAAGTACTCAAACGTTGCTTTATTTACGGGACCATGATTGAGATCTGTTTGCCGTAACTCGCAACATAATGGTTAAAGTTTAATAATGTAAGAAAATGCTTGGAATTTTTTTAGTCGGAGAGGGGGCATTTATATTAGAGTAGGGGCATTTATAAGAAACCATATAAAATGTGACTCAACAAATTGATGATACAATGTTGTGACCAAGTAAGTTTTGTGATACAGTCAAATCAAATTTGTAAATTATAAAAAAAAAAAAGAATATGCTTCAAAATTGAATGCTACATTTTACAAAAGCAATTTCTAAATAAAATCATATTTTATTCTCTTTCTTGAAGCAAAACAACAATCAACAATTTGTCAAAGGTTGCAAAACTGGACCTTTTAATTTGGTGGTAGGCCAAATAAAAAAACGTTTTGTCTCAAAGCTCCCGAATGACTTGAAAATTAATACGGAATGCGATTTTTTATTTTTATTCCCAATTTAGGTTTTTGTGGTATATCAACAGTGAATGACAGGTATTTGTAGTATATCAACAGTGAATGTAGCTCTTGTTCAGGGCTGTTCAAATGATCAATTCAATTTGTAGTATATCATGTCGTGAATGGTCAGAGTCTTTTCAAAAGCTGCTAGCCCTCGCGGCTCGCGCTCACCGCTAGGGCACCTCTAGGTCACTGGGAGGGGAGATCAGAGGGAGGGGGATCAGAGAAAAGATACTAGTTCTAAAATATGTTTTGAGCTTATGTTGACATTTCTCAAACACCAAATGTAAATTGACATTTCTCAAACACCAAATGTAAATTTATGGACACAAATTAAGTAATTTTATTCAAATCATGTTCATGACTTTTTTTTTTGGTGAGGAAAAGAATGATTTTCCAAAAATAAAATCTAGAAAAAAATCTGAGTGGGTGTGTCTGTATGTGACTTTCAAAACAAACTGAACACAAATGTGGAGGACAAGATATTTCAATGAGAAATGCTGATGAGTTCCAGATAATAATTCACTCTAGATCTGAATCATCTTTCCAGCTACTACTAACACCACATGGACATAACTGTATGGTCAAAAATTGGTCAAGGCTCAGTTCCTACACATGTCCCATTGACCATATGGCACAAAAAATGGCCAGTCCATTACAAACCTCATTCACTCATGCCACCTGTCCTTGGCCCCAAAATGAGCTGATTTGTAAAACACTGGTCAGCCTATCAACAAAGCTAATTCAGAACAATGGTCAGCTAGACTGCAGTCAATTGACCTAGAAATAATTACAAGTTCATGCTTGAAGCCTTAAATCACCCTTATGTGTTTAATTAATCTAAATAATAATTTCAGATTAAAAGTTTGACTTTTCCATTACATATTTCTTGGAATTACACAAGGACAGTGTCTGGACCTATTATGACTTTCAAAAGGATTTCAGCTTCCAGAATTCATTTCTTTCTCACACAGTCAACAATCAAATCCATACATAGGCTCCTATAGCAAACCCAATGTTTTAAAAAAGTGCATTTCAAAGATCCAGCTTGATACAAGTCAAAATGTATCAACATCAGGGCTCTCCCCACGGGCAAATCAAGTGACTGCGCGAATACATACACATAGTTATGTTATTTCAATGCACACATGCACACACACCAGCGTGTCAATACGCGCAACTGGAGTAAAGTCAGATTGACGCGCGACCGTGTGAACACAATCTGCACTTTAGAAATTTAGATTTGATGCTTCCGTGTGGAGAGCCCAACATGAGGAACGATCTCCATAGGCCCTACAAAACTATATTTTGCTAGGCTTGAGCTTTGTGTGAATGATTCTAGCTATGAATTTCATGGAAAGCTGGTCACACTTTTCTCAGGTCAATCCAGGAATTTCAAAAGAGAGGGCACCACTCGTGCAAAAAAACAACAACAACAACAACCAAGGCGGCACCTTCTCCCAGCAACTTCTTTTGAATATTTATAACTAAAAGTCACTGATTGCATCCATTTTTGAACACAATATTTAGGTGTACACATCGCGGACTAAAGGCTATGAATTTCATGGAGCAGCAGTGATCTTTTAATTGTGGCCAAAACAGGTCAATGTTTTTCTTGGACTTTTTCCAGAGCCCCATCCTTAATCCCTTTTAAATCAGCACCAAGTTGAAGGTCAGCGGAATAATTTAACAAGCCAATCTTGACACAGTTTCACAAAATCAAGTCAATTCCCATATTGAAAATTGTAACTGATCACGTTTCTGAATCAAGTTTGAAATTCAACGTAAATATTTACTTAATTTGATGATGATTACAAAATAAAATTAAAAAAAAGAAAGAAAGAGTTATTTAGGCTGGTAGCCAAGGATAACCCAAGAAAGCCTCTAATGAAGCTTATTTCCATTGGGGTCCTAGATTTTTCTTTAATATTCAGTTTTAGTGCAGGAGGAAACAAGTGGACCCGGAGAAAAACCAGCGGAAGCGAGCATGGACTGAAAACCAAATGCTCATAAAGCGCCGGGTACAGGGCTCGAACCCGGGACCTCATTGGTGCAAGGCGAGGAAACTACCGATGCGCCAACCCGCTTCCCCTAACATAGCCCAGATACTAACTGAACCAACCGAAAATAGTTTGGTCTGATTCTTTTGTGCCATTGGAAACAGCCACCAACCAGGGATGAGGTATCTGAAGGCTAAAACAACCATTAGGCCAAAAAAAAAAGTTAATTTGTTGCCCACAGTGACCGGCCCTAGTCACAAATTAAAAAAATAAATAGGGTTGGGAAAGTTCCTAATTTTGCTCAGAATATGGGTGTTTTTTGAGAAAATATTTTGAAAATAGTGGAAAATGCACCAAAATTTGGCACTTTGAGGTGTTAATTAAAGGGGCATTGGACAAGTTCAGCATCATCCTCAAACTTTTCCCCAAGCATTTTGAGATTTTTGCATCATTTGTATTAAACAAACCCTAATCCTGATTTCTAACCCTGCCCCTAACCCTGAAGATCTTTTCAGAGTAGCTGTTGTGGTTATACTGTAGTGGTAGCCACAGCAGCAACCATGAATTTGCGAGTTTGAGCTGTGATGACGTAGGAAGACGCATTTGCATATTGCCGTGATGGGCCGTCGATTAAAAATGAGTTTAAACTACTCAAAACGATGTGTCGTTGCAACAATCACGACAAGGTAGCCTATACATTGGTTCGTTGTGCTTGCTGCAAAATTTTCCCAGTGTGTCAAGGTTGCGATTGCACACTTAAATATTCTGACATTACACTGGTCGTGCAGAAGCCATGAGAGCAGTGGCGTAGCCAGGGGTGGGCAAGGTGGGCAATTTGCCCACCTTGGAAATTTTTTTGAGAAATTTTGAAGACCTGGGAGAAAAATAAAGGGGGCAGGGACTGCCTTTTTCCCATAAAATTACGACAATTAAAGCTGAAAATCGCTAAAAATGAGGTTGAAAACTTCATAAGCACAATATTTGGCGTTTTTTTCTTGAAAAACTCGGCCGAGTCGGCCCATTGGACCCCCTGTAAATTCGCTCGATAAAATCCATTGGAGAAATCTTGGGTGGTTTGCCAACCCTTGGAGAAAGGCCTGGCTACGCCACTGCATGAGAGGCACTCTGAAACCAGCGTAACTTAACTCTAAAACCCTAGCACTAACCTAATGGGGGGCATAAATTGACTTGGTTCCACCCATTTCTTCTGTGCCTACACATACTTACCTTACAACCCTCGCAGGAGTGCACGCCGTAATGGAAACCAGAGGCTTTATCACCGCAAACTTGACACAAGATATTCATTTGGTCATCAAAATCTAGAAGAAAAAAAAAAGAGTGAAACCTTCAGTAAACGTTTCTTCAGCCAAATATATTCTTAAATATGATCATTATGAAACTGAAAAAGAACTATATTTTGTTTTATGTTGGATGCACCCATCATAAGAGATACTCTATAAATCTTGAAGTATGCAACAAGCAGTCGATTAACACACATAAACAAATATGACAATACGGGGAAGTAAATTATTCTGTACTTTACAAAATTTGAAACTTATTTGAAATACTAGTCCATGTGGTGGTAGCAACAAAATTAGCGAAAAAATAATATCAAAATCATGAACGATTCACGTACAAAAATATTTATACACAGTAAATTTGGCCTTAATCAATCAGTTCTGGTCTCTTACACAATACGAAACCCCACTTTACAATGCTGCAGAGTCTGATTGCTTGTTGCATACTTCCTAAGTTGTAAAGAGTCTACATAGATGAGTGCCACTGTATTAAAAATGTAATACTGATAAATTTGATTTGATATAAGTTTAAATGTACATAGGCCTGGTGCATTATATAAAATCCAAATTGCAGAGCTCTAGTAAAGCTACATTGGGTGCAGTTGATCTCCTCAACCAGTAGGCTTATAGCCATTAGAATGCACTGGTCACCAAAACTACACTTATATGTTTTGTCTGGGGCAATCTTGAGAAGAACAGCTCTAGGAGAAGCTTTTACTGGATCCAGTTCAATTCCTTTGCCAATATGGCCATAGAGGGGAGCGTGGCCGAGCGGTTAGAACACGGGTCACGTAATACAGAGATTGTGGGTTCGAGCCCCGGACCGGGCGGTTTTCGTCTCCTTGAGCAAGAAACTTTACTCTACTTGCTCCGTGGTCGGACAGTCACGTAAAGCCGTGGTCCCCTGTACGAATAGACTCCTTCATGGGGTATGCATGTTATGCAAGTACTTGTATCATTGATTGATTGATTAATGCATTGGTTACTAAAACTTCAGAATAATGTGGAGTCTGGGCTGGGGTAGCACTACAATTGGGCTCGAGCCGCTCGACTGATTTGGTTTACTGACAAGAGAGGCCAGCGCCTCACCTGCGGCTCGGTAGTCAGTGACTATGTAGATCAGTGTTCTATGAAGAATCAGGGGATTTATTAAGTTAGTGAACCATATAGGCGAGGGTTGCAAGTGCGACTAGGCTGGGGTTATCCTAAGATTACAGAAAAGATGTAATTAAGAGAAAAAAAAGGAAAGATGAATGTAAGCAACCCATCTTATTATCAAATGACAAACAGGGTATGGTCAAATAACTACCTGGAAGGTACTCATTTTACCTATTATACTACATGAATTAATCTAAACCTTATCAATACAAAAATATGTTCATATATTTTGCTAAAAGAAATAAACTAGGTCAAATAATTGCAAAAAAAGGACAAAGAATTCATCCCCTGGTGTTACTTCCTCAATTTGTCCCACTTTCAAGCTCTGTTTTTGTTCCATTTTCTGATTAACTTTATGATTTCACACAAATCTTGTTTTTAAAAGGTCAGTATTTAGCGACAACACTTACCCTTAGGTTACAAAAGTAGCTTAAAAACTCACAGATATTGAAGTGAAAGTAACCATAAACTATTTCCCAGCAAGGATGGGGTACTCACATATAATGGGTTGCTTATTTTACAAGAAATCCTTAAACTTTTTACCGAAAAAATCCTTAAACATGTGTCAATTTTTATGACTGAGCCACAAATTTTGTGATTTTGGAGTTATCCGATTGGCGACCCCCCCCCCCCCCCCCCCCCTCCGGAAAAAAAAAATTGTGAATACTTTTTTTTTAAATGGCAAAGGAAAAGACCTTAAAAATTGGTATGCATTTTGGACAAAATCACTTTATAGATGGGTTGGGATTCCGAGGCTCCAGCGGCACACCCTTGTCCAACTCAAATCAAAGTACCCTCCCTTCTAGTAATGATTGGACAAATAATATTTGGGTCACAGGCAGGATATGAAAACTCCAACAACAACAAAGTCCGGCTTATATTCAAAATCTTTACCCGAGATAAATGTCATTACATCCTTGTTCACAATATTTTTCTGGTATGCCCTAAGGCAATATGGTAAGGCAAGGGTTCTAATTTCTGAGCTAGAGACCAATATCTGCTCCATCAACATATTGCTTTAGCTTGTTAAAGACGTTTTGAAATGTGGACTCAAATGAGTGTTAAAGGCGCGATACAAGTGCCTACGCGCCAGTTTGCAAGCGCTGCCAGGCACTTGCCATCTGCAAGCAATGAGCGTAGCGAAGCTTTTATGTTCAAGCTATATTGTAGAGGGCGATATATACATTACAGTTGTTATGTGAAACTGAATTATTTGTTTTTGTTGATTAATTAATTATTTAATTAGTGAAACTTAATAAAATCTTTGATTGCCACAGACAGTGACTTTTTCTGAGTGACTCTTATTTTGCAATTTTATGGTGATTTCCAATTCTAAAAGTAGACAATTGTTTGCATGAACCAATCAGATGCTAGATGGTGGAATTTCCATAATTAGATCATTAATCAGGTCATCTTTAGGACCGGCACTTTGGGAATTCCAATTGCTATTTTATGTGTTTGTATTTATCTTGCATTGTAAATATACTAAATGGGAAATTCCCAGAGTGTTAAAAAAGACTATATGACAACATGGGGGAATTTTTATGCAAATGTAAAAATAAATGAGCTCAAGCAAAGTGATTTTGGGCAGAACTGAAACATTCTTTGTCGGAGTTAGACCGATAGCTAAAACTTTGAGAAGTGAAATTGACGCTGTTGTGTGTGTATGGATTTACACTGTTGTTGGTGGATGGATTTTGTCGAGTTATACTGGTATTAATGGAGAAAAGACTGTCATTGGAGTTATTGGAGATATTAGAAAATCAATGGAGAATTAAAGAAAAACTGTTATTTTAATATTTAATGTCCGAGTGGATTATGTGCGTTGGATCCAGCTTCTAAGCCAAGCAGAGCTTCTTTGTGATTGCTGGAGTATAAATCGTCGTTGGAGTTCATCAGGAACGTTTTGGAATTTCGGGACATGTGATTATACATGATCGAACTTTATACCTCGGACTATAACTCAGAATAAATCTTGGAAATATATCCTAGGATCACGCGGTTTTAGCAGCGGTTACAGTAAGTTTATGACATAATTAAAGACAAAATTGTGAACAGATCTGAAAGTGAGTATTATTAAACTGTAAATAATTTGTTATATTTTGAATCAAGAACAGTGTATTTTTTTGTTTTATTCAAGAACACGTAAGGTGATTTTGGCCTTAGTCATTTAACATCTTTGACCGTAACACAGTATACAATATACAACGCCTTGAAGAAAGACTAAACATCCAGTTGACCGCTTGCATATGATGGCAATAGTTAAACCTATTGCCCCAAAATGATATTGAGACTAAATACTATTTCCCAAGATAAAAGGTCAAGAGAAATAGTGGGATAGTCTTAAGATCACTGAGGGTAAATGGTTTTTACTATATTGCCAGAATGAAAATGCAATCAATATTTGTTTTACATGCCAAGTTGTTTTCAGCTAGCAACAGTACCATGCGCGTAGCCAGAGGTGTGCGGAGGGAACCTGCATGCCCCAGGTTTGATGCCACAACCTGCAAAATCAGCCTATTTTTACCAAGTAGAGAGATCTTTCAAGTGTTTCATTTGATTGGAACAAGTCAAATATATTTTCACCACAATATAACATTTATGGGTTACAGAAACAGTGTCCCTTTACAACTGAGAGCAAGTGGGAAAGATTAATGCTTAGAAAATAATCATCTAGTTGTTATTTTGAAAAGGCTCACCATTTCTCAGAAAGGTCATTGTAATTCTTCTTTTGTTCATCTTCATGGGGGCGTTGGTTGAATTTGGAACTCCTGAAGACCTAAACCAACAAAAATACTTTATCCCAGGGAAGGGGAAGAGTAACCTATTTGCAGCTTGGGCCTCGAAATTGATACCCATGTTCGCAAAATAAAGGCACATTTTTTTTTGGGGGGGGGGGGATTTTGCCATGATTTACCCCACTTTACAAGCGATTTTGCAAAATGTGATCCAGTTTTAAAGAATTTGGATGCCAGAAACGGGACCGTTGTATTTGATTTTTTCATTTCAATAATGCCTTAAAAAGTGTCAGATATCCATATACCTTTACCATGTAAGTACCCCTCCCCCTCTGGGACTTATCATATCAGTCTCATCTTCACCACAACTAGCATTGCATCATAGAATCTATTTGATGCTCATCAAATTGTGAGAGCATGCAGTGCACTGTCTAGCGACAATAATGGGATGAACGACCAGAAAACAATGTCGCTGCCTACAATATCATGCTACACATAGGTCTATAGGACTAGTGGAGCTATGATACCATTTATTAGCACAGGATTGATATAAAACACACGATGAAGCTATTCTATGATTATAATTCTTATAAATTAGGCCTACCGCCACCAAACCCCGCATCGAACCTTGCAAAATTGAATTCTACAAAATCAAAGAGTCCAAATACGCCATAGACCAAAATTAATTATGAGCACAAAAAGACTGACAGGGCAGTGTCTACACATTGACTTGCATTAGTGAACATTGGATCGGGTGGGGGTCCCAGGTTTTCATCTGAGTTACTCTATTTCTCCACAGCTTTATCGAACCCTTTAAGATACAATCTAGGGATGTTACATCATTGACTGACACAATGTTTCTCTGTCTTTCTCTGGTTCGATATACATGATCTT
>JXSR01S025001.1:10337-26515 GCA_000969725.1 Ophiothrix spiculata
GGGGGGCACTCGGGGGCATATAGAAGTGACGTACTAGTGCCACCGAGCACTTTGGAAGTAGGGGTCTTTTTGATGACAAATTGGGTAAAAAAAGGGTCTTTCAGTGACATAGTGCAAAAACATGGGAGTCTGGGCGAAATGTACCAAAAGTAAGGTCATTCTTTGTCAAAATGACCAAAAATTTGCAAAATTTTGACAAATTTTTCCAATGATTTTTTGTAAAAAATTACATCAAATTAAGAAAATGGAGGGTCTTTTATCGAGTGACAATGCTTGTTTTAGTGACAAGGAAGTTTAAAAATAGAGGGTCACTGAGTGACAGTTGGTAAAAAAAGGTTGTCTTTTGGTGAGATCAAGCGAAAAAAATAGGGTCTTTTTGGTGACACATAGCGCGTACCTCAAAGTTGAGTGCCCCCTCAGCAGTAGCAGCTACAATACTGAGTTGCTGTAAGCAGACATCCAAGTGTCTTGTTTACATTCGGGACCTTTGCCAATTATCACGGTGAAAACAAATACCGACTCCGATTGCAACTGCATGGCGAAAAAAATGTTGATTGTTTTTTTTCAAAATATTCCAATGCCAAAATAATGTGACGTGTGTGGTATTCAAACCAAAACAAGATCTCACACAGCTCATCATTTTACAAATTTGGTTCTTGCCAAATTGAAGGAAAATGAAGGGATATACGTGGTTAAAGTCAATTGTTTTCACCTGTGGAAGAAAACAAGGTGAATTATTTCTAGGTTATTGTGACCTTTTGCAACCATTTATTTCTGACAAAATTGTTAATTTGTGGGGTTGCCATAGTTGAAGACCTATTCATACTACTTAGTAACAATTTTGCAATAAATTGGTCATCATTCTGTGTATTTTCAGATATCAATGAATGTGAAGTTCTCAGCCCATGTCATCGTGAAGCCACCTGCACTAACTCCATGGGATCTTATCGGTGTGCATGTAATGATGGGTTTGAAGGCACTGGTCTAGAATGCCTAGGTAGGTGTATTTTTGTAAACAAAATTAAGTGTAGAATAATACTTTATTTGTGTATTTAAGCTCTTAATACATTGGAACGTTGTTAACACAAACTCTGTTCACACAAAAACCCTGATAACATAAAAATGGTTGTTTGGTCCCAAGAGTGAATTTTCTATGTGACACAAAATTCTGATAACACAAACTAAAATCATTGTCCCCATCAGTGATATTGTGTTAACGAGGTTCCACTGTAGTAAGTCACATGCATGACACATGACAAATAACTTACACTTTTCATTGTATGAGAAATAAAACATATAAGGGAATTTGACATTTGAAATGCTGCATATATTTACAAGTTATCATTGTTGTACATTTTGTGAAATGACATAAAAGGTCAGTTTTACAAAAATAAATGAAAATAGTGTTGCCCTGTTAAATATATAAGAATGCGTTTTGGATGATAAGAGCAAAGAGAAAGAAGAGAATTGATAAGGGCTGAGGGGTATGTGTGTGGAAGTGGGGGTGGAGTGTGGGGTGTGTGTTTAAAGGGGTTTGTCTTTTTGTAGAAGCAAAAGCAGAATTTGATAACACTTATATTCAAATTGGTATTAATGATGATGATATAATGATGATTATAACAATATTAAATGCACTTTTAAGATTTTTTTACAAAGACTATACAGGGTGGACCAATAAAAGCTTTATTGAAGATCAATGTCACGTAACTTAAAATTGGGAAATAATTCGAGAATAATTTTTATATATTCAAAATTAATGGTATCTTGTCCTTGTATGGTGAAAATTTCATGTCAAACAAAGCTTGCACTACAAAGTTATAGCCATTTGCGCAAAAAGAGTCAAAATCAGGTTTGTCCACGGGGCAAGTTTACATGGGTGCACACAATGAGCGTTGGTTATAATATCTGTCTTTATTAGCTGATTAGTTTTGCGTTACTGATTAGATTAAAGCATGTGGTGAAGGAACTTGCGTCGAAAACTCATCCTAGGATGAGTTCTTCATTTACAGCAGCAAAGTTTGCTGCCGAGATCTCCCTGTTCAAGATCCCGGTATTTCCTTTATCCCTGTTCAAATCAGTACCAAAGGGGTGAACTTTGTTCTAGCTCTGTAGTCTTTGTAGATACGTACAGTTGGAAAGTCATTCCTAATGCACATGTCCCATCTACACAGACTTTTTACAGAGTTAGCTTATCCGGCCGCGTAGCTACCAGTTCTAAAAAAACACGTTCAGCAATAAATGTTCTCTCGCGACTTGTGAACTTCCTCCTCCTACCGCCTTACAAACCAACGTTATAATGAAAACGACCAAATACATGCACTGCCTTTGCTGATTTGATAAATTCTTTAGATTATTATGGAAGTACACCATACCTATGTTGGTGTGATGCATGCAGGTATGTCAATAGTACTCTCAGTCAATTATATGCACCTTTAATATGATGATGATAAATATCAACGTCATAAAGAAATAAAAATCATGCTGATTGTAGACTTAATTATGATTCTAGTAAACATTAAAGTATCCCTGGCCTTGGCCAAAGTGGAATTCGGCATTTTTGCGCGAATGTTAATAACTTTGCAATGCAAGCTTTGTTTGACATGAAATTGTCACCATACACAGACAAGATACCATAGTTTATGAATATATAAACATTATTCTCGAATTATTTTCCAATTTCAAGTTACGTGACATTGAACTTCAATAACACTTTTTTGGTCCACCCTGTATAATATGGGGAGTTAAATCCATAGGCTAAAAACTACATGTAGTAATGTACGTAATCTGTTTATGAATGTTAAATCATTTCCTTTTTTATTTATATTTTCCTTGTTTTATTTTGCCATCCCAGATATAGACGAATGCACCAGAGGCATAGATAATTGTGACCCTAACGCAGAATGTCAAGATTTGAGAGGTTCATTCTCTTGTGAATGTAGCACTGGGTGGATGGGGAATGGAACACACTGTGAAGATATGGATGAGTGTCTATTTGGATCCCTTTCCTGTCACCCGAGGGCGCAGTGTTCGAATACCCTCGGTAGTTTTGATTGTACTTGCCCTGATGGATATGCTGGAAATGGCGTTACATGTATTGGTAAGTCTATTTGTGTCTTTGTAACTGATTTACTGAATACATGATAAAATCAACATACTTTGTAAATCAATCGGGATAGTAATTTGTCAACTCAGCAAAATTTAAAAAGAAAACGCTGAACAGAAGCTGAGTAAGTGTGCACTATATTGTAATTTTAGAGTAATGAAATGTGTGTTGTAAGAAATGGTTATATGTATAACAGGTAGAATTGGGAATTATTTTATGTGAAAGAATTCCATCACAACAATTAATTCAAATATCTTCCTATTTTCTTTAGATATTAACGAATGCGACAACGATGAGAATATTTGTGATACAAGTATTGAAGAATGTATCAACACAGAAGGCAGCTATTTTTGCAGATGTCTGGTTGGATATCAAAGTGTTAATGCAACATGCCAAGGTAATTTTTGCTGCCTTTTGGCATATTGCTTCTCAGAAACTCCATGAGTTTGAAAACAAAAGGTTTTGCTTTGCCTATGTACAGTATTGTGAATTTGAGACAAGTAACTACTTTCAGGTACACTGAATGTTTTCAACATATTTCTCAAGATTTTGAAGATATAAAAGAGATTTTTACTCCTCTCTTGAAGATGCCATTAAGCTTTTAAAGGAGCATGGTCCGATTGCTTCAATTTTTTTCAAACTTGCTTAGGCTTGGTTATGTTCCATTTTGGAGATGCAAATGAAAACGTGTCTAATTATGGTAACCATTATAGGCGGCTCTGAAATAAAAAATTACCCATAAAATCAAAACGGTTTGACCAATTCAACTGACATTTGAAACTAAGATCACTTTAATGGTCATCTTTCATATAACTTTGAAAACTAAATTTTGAAAAATCAGACCAAGCTCCTTTAAATGAAGAAATAAAGAATAGTTTGAATATTTCTCACCTTCTATTTATCCAAAGCTTGTAACAAAAAAACTTAATAGCAACCATTTTGTTACAATCAATTTCAATTTGGTGACTGAGCTCAGAACTTTGTTCTACTACTATTACTAAGAGTACTCAATCTTTGATTATATTGAAAAGTATATATATTACACAAAAATGCTGATTAAGTAATGAAGAATTTTTCTTTTCAATTTTGCCTTAGATTTGAATGAGTGTGATATGACGCCATGTCACATGTATGCAGACTGCTTGAATACAGATGGGTCCTATGAGTGCCAATGTCAAGACGGGTACACTGGCAGTGGAACATTCTGTAGAGGTAAGCAAGTCTTTTTATTGCTATTATTTCACAACATTTACCTCTTTGAACACCTACAATAGTGGCTCTACCACATGCATCTTTATTCATATTGGCAGAGCCAGGGGAAACCATTGTGTTTGTAAACAGAACGTACATGTCAGTGGCTGTTATATTGACCGCAAGAGTAAATGGAGTAACTGAACAAATGCGGAGGTACAATAACTCTGCTCAATGCGTGAAAACAAGATGGCGACGAGCACCGCTTCTGGATTTTAATTTCTTTGATGCAGAATCTCTGCCCTTAGACCAACAGCTTCACAAATGCACCACTACCATGTTGTAGGTTTTCTTCGCATTTGACTAGAGCACACCTTCATCTTCGCTCCTTGATTATATTCTGCTGGATTTATTCAAAACCAATTTGAATTACAATTGTGTAATCTATTTATCATAGCTTTGATTCTCTGTCTAAAAATGCATGCCTGTTGTCTCTTCAGAAATATTTGTTTAGATGTAGTTAAAACCATCTAGGATACAATAATGTTAACATGTTATGGTAATTGTTCCCTCAGATATCAACAAGTGCTCCTTGAATTTGGATGACTATGGTCAAGTGTGTATCAACACTGAGCCAGGACTTGAACCTGAGATCTCCCATATTAACCCTCTACATGTCATTTGTTCCCTCAGATATCAATGAATGCTCTT
This sequence comes from Ophiothrix spiculata, assembly GCA_000969725.1. Taxonomy (NCBI): domain Eukaryota; kingdom Metazoa; phylum Echinodermata; class Ophiuroidea; order Amphilepidida; family Ophiotrichidae; genus Ophiothrix; species Ophiothrix spiculata. The sequence goes on from JXSR01S025001.1 coordinate 15,343, forward strand.
TGAATTTGGATGACTGGTCAAGTGTGTATCAACACTGAGCCAGGACTTGAACCTGAAATCTCCCATATTAACCCTCTACATGTCAATTGTTCCCTCAGATATCAATGAATGCTCTTTGAATTTGGATGACTGTGGCCAAGTGTGTGTCAACACTGAGCCAGGATTTGAACCTGAGATCTCCCATATTAACCCTCTACATGTCAATTGTTCCCTCAGATATCAATGAATGCTCCTTGAATTTGGATGACTGTGGTCAAGTGTGTGTCAACACTGAGCTGGGATTTGAACCAGAGATCTCCCATATTAACCCTCTACATGTCGATTGTTCCCTCAGATATCAACGAGTGTTCCTTGAATTTGGATGACTGTGGTCAAGTGTGTGTCAACACTGAGCCGGGATTTGAATGTGCATGTAATCAGGGATTCACGCTGACTAACGACAATGTTACCTGTTTGCGTAAGTTTTATATCTTGATTTCTAAATAGGGAGAGAATGAATGAGAAATTAGCCCAAAGGAATGCAAAATATGCTGCACATGTAGTTTTTCTTGACATTTATAGAAGAGTCTTTTTAAAAAAAGTATTGGAAGAAATAATAAGCATTTGAAAGTATTCCTATTCCAGATTTGAAGCTGTATTTACAGGAAGCATAATTTGTTCAATGGCTTTGAAATAATTAATACACCTATTATTGACATAATGGAGATTCATTGAAATATACTATTTACTGTAAATTCTTATGTCACTAGGAAAGCTGTGCATTTTAAATTCATATTAAGATTGTACACCAGAATATATGTATATTAATGGAATACTAGCACATGATTATGAATATCCAGGGAAAGTCCGAAATTTCAATTGGACAGCCTTGAAATATTAGTTTGTCAGTGGCGGCACCACAGTGGGGGGGGGGGGGGGGGAGGGGGTTCAACCCCCCCCCCCCCAAGGATTTCCGGAAAAAGTAAAAACACAGGAAAAAGTTTAAGGGGTAAAGAAAATGCAAAAGAAATGAGAGGACCAGGAAGAAAAATCCTTGAAAATGTTGCTTTGAGATGTTAGTACTGCATCCATCTTTAAGGGGGAAAGCACAATACTCAATGTTACGTTTATGCAAGTTTGTTTTAAACCATAACTTTTTAACTGGAAGCCCAAATGGCCAAAAATGATTTTTTTTTGTGATTTTCTCAAAAAATGTGATTTTTGGTCAAAAATCAACATCACCATCATGTTTTTTGTGAAAATTCCTTTCTGAAGATGTATACTTTTATCAACTTTAAAAACTTTGTTAAAAAGTTATGTTACAAAATAAACTTGCAAAAAAGTAAAATTGAGTAATGTGCTGTCCCAATTACCTTATAATGAATCTCATCAGAGAGATGAAACTCTCGATTATCTTAAAAGTATCACTATTACACACAACATTTGATTGTGTTTGCATGTATCAGATATTTTGTTTGAAAAACTTGATTTTAATTTGTTTTTGCTTTTGTTGTTACAGCTGAGTTTCAGTGCCAAACAGGATTAGTCTGCACAAATGGTGTGTGTATCCGTGACGACAACGCAGGAACAGAGGCATGTGTTTGTGACAGAGGCTATGAGATCTCAGCTGATAATAACACTATATGTGTCGGTAGGTTGGAAAATATTGACATTGAGTTCTAGATAAGGGGCAAAGTGGATTAAGATAAAAGGAGCATGAACTTTTTGAGATTTTTGTACCAAAATGTTGCTCATATGTTTTTCACAATCCATTTGAAATTTTTATGCCTGAAACATGTTTCCAGTGAAACTTTGTCACGGTTGGACGACTCAAATTTGAAATGTTTGACCCAAATTTGATACCCTATGTGAAACTTGCAGAGTACCAGTAGGTTGTTTTTGATACCCTATATTGCAAGTCTAGAGACCTGTCCAGGTCACCTTTTTGGTAACGCTGGTGGTTACTCACATCAGAATAAAACCAGTTTCCCCCCATTCAGTTTCACTCCTTTATCTGTGTCGGAACTAATTGGTAATAATGTTTTCTCTCTCTTTTTCTTTCAGATATCAATGAATGTGGTAGTGTTGACCAGTGTGACACAGTCAATGGAGCCTGTAATAACACGGAACCAGGCTATGATTGCTATTGTCAAGATGGTTATGAACTTAGGGCTGATCTAAGAACATGTAGTGGTAAGTGAAGCCTGGAGGAATTTAGAGGGGGGCTCAAATGTGAGATAGCATCCATAATTAGGTCAATGTGACTCAGATCCAGCTTACCATTGCTATAGGCAGGAGCGGACATCCGGGCATCTTATTTACATCCAGGAGCTTTGCCCGTTTAGGGCGGTGAAAACAACTGTGGACTTACCATGCAAGTCAATGGGGAAACTATCTGCTTTCGGAAATTTTGATTGATTTTAGCAAATTATCAAAATATTTCGAAGCCAAAACCATGTGAGATCTCCATCGATCTCAAGCGCAACTTTTCAGTCACAAGCCTTATTCTAAAGATTTTTTTAGTTCACAAGCCCTTTTTCTTGAAATTTAGTTCTCAAGGCCTTTATCTGGATTCAAGCAAAATGTTATAAATTAAATTCTTGCTTCCAGAACTCAAATCGATCCCAAAAAAATTGATTTCAGGAGTCATTAAGTACGCATAGATTATTGTATTAATACTTCATTCTTCTCTCTTCAGATATTGATGAGTGTGCCGACAGCGCCCTCAATGACTGTGATATGGATGCGACTTGTACCAATACTAATGGCGGATTTATCTGTGCCTGCAATACTGGATTTACAGGCAATGGCACACACTGTACAGGTGAGAAAAAGAATAGTTTGGTATATTGAAAGTAGAAAGAATATTTTGATTGAAGTATATTTATTAAACAAAATATATAGATTAAATCAAAGGCAAAGCATGCAATGTGAATGTTTTAAATAATTGCAGATTAAAGCTATATGTCTCCTCAGGATTAAAAACCTCTGCTCTCGGTTGGGGCGGTAGATCTGTCAAATAGTAACACAGATGTCCTAATGCCAGCTCAGCGAGGATGAAAACCTCTCGGTTGCCAGCATGAACAAGTTTTTCTTTGCCACTCTTTGGCCCAGTCTAGGGATCACAAAGCTCACCTGCTGCCCATCTTTTGCCAAGCTGGATGTGTCAGGGTGAATGCAGCATCTAAATGGATAACGTACAGGAGGAATATCTCCTCACTCTGTGTGTATACCATCCATCCTTTCTATAGCCATCAATTGATTCTTCAGATTTCATTTCTAACAAAGAAACATGCACCAGGTATATCTGGTCCTCAGTGAGTAGTTTTTTTTAGACACCCATCAGCAGTCATGATACTGTGGTTAACTTCAGAACTTCACCTCGACTTAAAAACGGCATCTGACATTCAGAACCCTTTAGATATTGGTGCCATCCAAAGACAGCGGCAATGACATTTTCTTACATCAGATTTCATAATCATTCTCAAAGGAAGTTGTGGCTTATTCAGTCGCTTTTCATCCTCTGATGGTTTCATCAGACCCTAATGCTCAGTTGAAAATTTCAGAAGCACTTACTTATGATGAATAGTTTCTGTTTAACATTTTTGTCCTTTTGCAGATATTAATGAATGTGAAGTTGGGATCACATCATGTGATGGTAATGGTACATGTACAACATCACCAGTACTATGTCATGCAGACGGCCAGTGTGCGAATACACCCGGGTCATACATGTGTGTTTGTAATGATGGATACGCTGGAAACGGGATCCTGTGTGTGGGTAAGTAGGGAAGACTGGGGGTGTGGATGCAGGTGTGTGGTATATCGTAAGAACTATGTCATGCATATTGCGTTAGAGTCAAATGATAGTAGTGCGCGAGCTGGTCACTATGCACTCGCTCAGCATCGGTCATGGCATAGCGCCCGCATGGCACAATCCCCTAACATAGCCAAATTTTAGTGTGCAAATAATCACATTTTCTATCTGTACTTTCTTTAATCTATGTTTGAGACCATTTCTCTTTTAATTCTCTGCAGATATTAATGAATGTGTTGAGGGTTACTGCGACCCTGACGCTGTCTGTTTCAATCTACAAGGATCTTACAACTGCTCCTGTCCTCATGGTTTTACTGGAGATGGCTACAACAACTGCACTGGTAAGCAAACACATCCACACCAACTCTTTTCCCTCTCCTTTTCCATTATTTTGGTTTCTTTATATATTATCCGTGAATAGAAATTTAGGTATTCAAACATGCTACAGAGTTGTTCATCGCTAATCAACAACGATGCATCCATGCGTCTGCGTATTTTTATCGCGCGAGGGTGGCTTTAGCCACCCGAGTGTGATAAAAATACGCTAACGCATCGGATGCAGAGTTGTTGATTAGCGATGAACAACTCTGTAGCATGTTTGAATACCTTTCAACAACGAATATCTTTCTGAAAACGTATAATTAAATTCTAAATGTTTTCAATTTAACAGATACTCATCTCAATAAAAATACTTGAATAATCTGAAACAAAATGCTAGTTTTTAAATGATTGTTGCTTTGTAGTTTTCAACTGTTCCCAAGCGCCAGTCCTTGCACGTACTCAAGTTCCCGACGCGCGGTGAACAGTGCGCCGATTTATGTGCACTGCGTAAACGCACCCCGTGTACGCTGTGCCGTGCGTGACGCGCCTATTTGAATATCAACTGTGGATTCATCACAAATCAACAACGGTACGCTCCTGTATAAGGAGATACAGTGAGTTGTTGAATAACAATTCAAACACCGTTAATAGGTATCCTCAATATTATATATTCATAACCTGTACCAAATGAATTTGCTGCAAATGGCCATACGTTAACGCACAGAAAGTTAATTTTACATTAACACAGGTTTCAAAACAAAATATTTAAAACATTTGAAACTAGAAAAGTTGGCAAAGAAATGCAATTTTTGTCATTTTTCCAAAAAATCACAGAAAACTACTGTTAGGTTATATTACTATAAATATTGATTTATGTAAACAAAATATGTAGGTAAATAAGTTGCGGGAAGAATTTAATCTACCTTTAAGCATCAGAACAGAGGGTACAGTATTGTTTATTTACTCTTTCTTTAGGCAGGTAGCCCCTTCAATGATAAGCACTGTTTTTAAAGGAGGCTCTGCATACAATAGTTGAATAAAAACAATTTTTACACTTGCAATAGAGAGAGACGTTTGTCAATATTTGACTTCATTATCTCACTTCCTTGCAGATATCCATGAATGTGACCTACCAGATAGTTGTACACACAACTCCACCTGCATGAACACCATTGGTTCCTATATGTGCCAATGTCTGGATGGTTTCCGTGGTGATGGCGTGGAGAATTGCACCAATATCAACGAATGCCAAGAAAACCCAGACATATGTGATCCTGATGCAACTTGTACAGACACAGAAGGCAGCTATTTATGTCAATGCAATATTGGCTATACAGGCAATGGCACAGTTTGTGAAAGTAAGTATAGCTCCTGGATGAAAGTGGAAGAGGGTAATCATATTCTACCATCAGAATCCAAACTTCCACCGTAAGGGTCCTGTCAACCCTTCGTTTTCAGAATTTTTTTTTTTTTGCTCTGTAACTCAGCAGCGGATAATTAAATCTGAATAAAAGTATGTTTTTTAGAAGCAGATTTGCATACTGAACATGATGCTGAGGTGATTTTTGGACCAAAAGTGTTAATTTGGCCCTAAGGTCCAAAAATCTTGATGTTAGGCCCACAATTTTACGGGAAAGCTAACTAAATTTTGCTTTGGTAAAATTTCGAACCATTTTACTTTTTAGAATCTAGAAAGCAATTTCTAGGAATGCAATTTTCAATTTTATGATTATTAGCAATTAATTATGCAGCATTCAGTTCCTCATAGTGGCATAACCAATTTCAATTCTCACACGATGGGGGACAGGGTGAGAGTCTCAGAAAAAAACATCTTGGCCCTCCCTCCCCGTCCAAAAAAAGCTTCAATATATAGGACACTGTCAATGTAGATGTGCAAAATTTGGTACTATGATGGGTTTAATATTATGTTTTATATATTTATATATAATATTAAAATTTTTGCCAAAATGGGGCAAGTTGGGCCAAAATAGCTCTTTGACCCCTACAAAATTGTCTTGCCCTGCTTTCCCGCTAAATGAGAACGTCTGGTTGTGCCACTTGAACTGTCACATATTTTAGATCAAGGATTATGAAAACAACTTTATGAAGATTAATCAAACATCTCAGGATCTTGATTAGAGTTAATTTAAACTCAACTCAGACTCAAACTGATCAGCTAACTTTGATGAGTACATGCATTCACGAATCAGATATGTACACATCATTGAAGAGTACAAAACAATGACAATGTGAAATAAACGTCTGAAAATGGAAATTAGCATCAAATTTTAAAGCATTAGTGCAGCTCAAGCAATTGTTGGTATAAAATTCAGTTCCTACTAATCATACCCCAAGCTAAATTATATTTTATGTGTACTTATTTTGTCTTTTCTTTGATCACCTACAGACATCAATGAATGTACGATAGGAGACAATGATTGCGATATCAATGCAGCATGCAATGACACCATAGGCTCTTACGCATGCACATGTAATGATGGATACTTCAGCTCTGAAGGAGGAAAAGCAAGGACTGGCACATGCCTGGGTAAGAGACTAGCTTGGTCTGTCACTTTGGTTGTAGTTACTGTTTTACCTTCACACCATGGTCACATAACCAGCGGTCGCCGACCGGCGTCTGCAAAGCCACAACGACATCGGTATGACACTGGCGAATGCTTGCGAGCTCTTGCGATGCCCGGTTGGACACCGGTCAGACTCCTGTGGTTATTAGACCATAACTGAAGACATCGTATACACGCCGCAAGGTTTTAACTCAGAATTAAATTCTTGCGGCATGCTCTGGCGTCATTACGGCTCTACGGACACGGACGGACACCAGCCGGCACCGGTGTCCAATCGGTGTCTGCTGAAATCTACCCGGTATGACGCCGTTAACACATTGTAACCTCGCCGCAAGCTTATGTGACCAGGGTATCCAGTTGGTGAAAGTAATATTGCATTTAAAACTTTTAAGACTAATATGAATTATCTGTAAAATCTCTACAAAACCAAACTACAAACACAGTAAGTTTTGCAACATTTGCTTGTAATTAAATGCTGCAAAGTGTCACATCTTACTGCAAAACATGAGGACATGGTCAAATTGCTGCAAAGCTTGATCTGATATGTGACCGTTTATGTAGTAACTGAAGTTTCTATAGACTATGAGGTTTATGGAGCATATTGTGGGCAATAAACAGTGCGTATGGCTTCAGAAATCTTGGGTGTGTTTTTGCTTTAGCATTACAGTTCTTATATGGGAGCTTTTTATTCCTCTAGTTTGAAGGCGGATTATGTCATAATATTAGTGGATGACTGCTTCGGCCTGCATTGTGTGTTGTTTTTATGAAAAGGGATAACATTCACCCGTTACTTCTGCAAACTTGGGTTTAAGGTGCAACATGGCAACCCTTGTTTTTTAATGAGATCAAAGGTCATTTAATAAGGTTAAAGGTCATAACAGTTAAGTTAAATGGTTGAAAAAGACAAATTGGTCTCAAATGAAAAGTTGAGACCCGAAAGGTCCATGGTTTTATGAAGTCAAATTGTAAAACAAATAGTGAAACTAGGGATTTTGTGGTTCTGTGAACCAGTATTTACACCAACGTCATAAATTAATTGAATTCTGTTTTTCTCAGATATCAACGAGTGCCTCTATGAGACTGATGATTGTGACCTTGATGAGAGGGCTGATTGTATCAACACCAATGGCTCCTTCATGTGTCAATGTAAAGATGGCTTCATTGGAGACGGCAAGGCATGTACAGGTAAGGAATCTTACAGTAGTTAGAGTAAGCAAAACTAAGTACTTCGCATTAATGTAACATTTGCTAAATTAAAATACCTTTGCAAAACAGTTTACCACAGTGTACCTGCAATGCATAGCACTTGTGTCAAAGGATTTCTGGTCATATAATATGGGCAGATTACTAGGAATAGTTCAAGAGTGAAAGAGTTAATGAAACTAATAAGAAAGCTTTTGTTTCTTGACATTGTTGCAGATGTGGATGAGTGTTTGAACATACCAATGCCATGTGCCACAAATGACTTTGAGAAGTGTGCTAATACATACGGAGCATTTACATGTGTCTGCCAGACTGGCTACTATAACATCAGTGGCACCTGTACACGTAAGTTATACTGCAAACTTAAAGCAAGGCTATAGATAAATTATATATACTTAGATCTGTTGATGTTTCCCTGATGAAAATGGTCCAATTATAGTGTCTTATCATTGACAAAATCTAAAAACTCTGTAAAATACTTCTTTAAAATACCTCTGTAAAAAAATGGTCGCACAACTGTAAATTGTTTCCAATGTGATGCTACTGGCAAATTTGCTTTTTAAACTAAGAAGGTGGAAGAAGGCCTTAATATAATGTTTATACACAAGCAATATGGAACTCTTTTTTGTTTTTATTTTATGCTAATTATTTAGCTAGAAAATATATCAAACATTGTTTAATGAAATTATAAATTGAACAAATCGGTATGTCTCTAGAAATAGTCGATCAAACTGTGATATTTTATGACAGGCTGTCAAACGCAATACAAAATAGCAGCTGATTTATTGTGAAACCAAGCTGGGCTACATATTGTTTACTTGATGATTTCAGAAAGGTTATTCCAAGAGCTACAAAATACAGTTTATTCTAGAATGATCGAATCTTTAATAAGGGAGAAACAAGATGTTTTGTGACCCCATCTTTACATGTAAAAGATTAGGAGTGGTAATAGGAAAGTGCACCCATTTAGTACCATTCTGCGTCTACAGTTGAAGGATTTCAATTAGACAATAATAACTGCGCACCATCTTTTTTGAGGTCATTGTTTAAAATCAGAGGTGTTTGTTTTGTGCCTCGGTACTTTTAATGACCGAATTAAAAGATGGTGCAAAGTTATTATTGTCATTAATAACCGTAATTTTTTCTTTAAAATCCTTACCGATTTTGACCAAAAACGGGTGAAAATCATAATTTTATTTAGTTTGTTTCTTTGCCATCTGCTAAAATATCGATCGGTCTAGGCACTGCGTCCGCATTGCGTTTAGTCAAACGCGACCTCCGCAATATCATTGCGTGCGCGTAATACTGCGTTTAAAGCATACGCGCTACGCGGGTGATTAACAGAAGTCATTGTTACCTGATAATGACCGCGCAGTAGTTTGCGTAAAAGTAGAAATAATCTTACTGGATTGGATCGCGCTATTACGCAGGTTATTAATCAAATTTGGCAGAAATATTTGTCTGACCAATGACTATCCATCTATTACCTTTTATCCGGTTCCCTGTTTCTAGTTTGGGTTCCAGATGGCATTTTGGCTCCACATGATAACAATGCTATAACTCAAATTTAGTAAGGGCTATTTTAACCAAACTTTGTAGGAATATGTTTGTATGACCAATAGCTATCCACCTTTTACTTTTTAGTTGGTTTCCTGTCTCTAGTTTTGGTTCATAAAGAACTGAACTGAATCGTACTGAAAATGGGGGTATGATTATATATAATTAGTGGCATGGAAGTCTGAAAAAAGGCAGTCCAAACATAAAACTTCATGATTAACTTAGCAATGTTGAATGTTCTCTTGCCAACTCAGGTTCAAGCTCCCAGGCCATGTATGTGACATTCATCGATATCAAAGGCTGGAATGTGGATACATTTGATGACCTACAAGAGATTTATGCCATCACTGGCCAACTAGCTCATGATGTAAGTCATTCTCATGGTGTTTTCTTAGTTTATTGATACCAAATAATGAATGTTTGTAAGTGCAATGACACAGATATTTGCATGAGGTCAAATGCAGCATTGTACAAAATTGGAAAAAAAACATTCATTATTTGTTTTATATAACACCTAAGTAGATTCTTTGTCATTCTTTGATTGGAAGTATATTTTACATATTTACCTCAGTCATAGACTCCAGTTACTAGATTAATACACAGTCACAGTTTAAATAGGCAGCTAACACCAGAATCAATGTCAGTACAATTCCATAAATGTAGAAATTGCGAAATAATATCGAAGTTTCAAATGGCCAGAACTGAGAGGACACCAGTTTGCTGGTCACTGCTTTTGAGCCAAGGACCAAATCATATCGGACCTTTTTCTTTGGAGACTGTCATGTCCAAACAGAGGCTGTAGACCATTAACGTACCCTGATACCATATGTAGAGATACTGGCTTGAACATCAATGAGCTTGTAAGTGCAATGTGTAATGAAGATAGTTGGCAAAGATTTGTGTCATGGATCTCGACGGAAGTCGAAGGATGATGATGATGATGAGAGGCCACCAGATTTCAACCTTGGTTCAATGCAATCCTCTTGAAAGCTCGCTCAAAAGTTAGAATTTAAAATCAAATACCATCATGGTTGCTCAATTGGTAAGTTGCTCGCTTGTGGTGCAAAAGGTCCCGAGTTCAATCTCCACTGGTGCCAAAAGTTGAGTGTGCTTGAAATTCCATACGACAAGGAACTAACTTCTGATTGTCCTGTGGAAACCCGATGGTGCATATGTGGGCTGATCAAGGTTTAGCACCCCCAGATCTAGAGGTTGCCGCAAAACCTGAAATGATGCTTGGTGTGGAATAGAGATTGCTTGGGCCACAGTGGTCAGCGACACCTGTAAAGTGTGCACAGGCCACATGGAATTACTAATCTGGGAGGCATAGGGCATTATAAATACCCAGTGTTTAAAAATATCTGTAGCTGTCAAACAGGATTGTGACCCACACAGTTACTTGAATTCCTGGTGAAGACTCCTTGTATTCCTGCAGATTGAGGTTTTCTAAACTGATGGCGAATTTTGTGATGGTCCTGATGGCAGTGTAATAATAGGTGTCACATTAACTTACAACTTTTATTAAAGGAATGCATCCTATTAGGGGGGAATATCACAACCTAAGTGCTGATAGGTCTGCGCCTTTGGTCATTGGCCGCAAATGGCCTAGTTTAAGGCGAAATGGTTCTGACGATTCCCTTGTTACGGCGTAATAATAATGGCCAGCGCTTTGTATCCACTGGAAAAGGCGCAATATAAATGCCGATATTAT
>JXSR01S025003.1:56701-71928 GCA_000969725.1 Ophiothrix spiculata
TATTTGACAGACCTAGACTATGCAGACGATGTCGCCCTGACCGCAGAACTTATGTCATCTGCTCAAGATCTACTAGTTACATTCGAAGAATCGGCGGCTAGGGTCGGACTAATGCTCAATGAAACATCTGATCATCCTCCTATCCGTCATCAAGGAAGTAGACGACTTTAAATACCTCGGGTCATATGTACTTGATAGCAAAAAGGACTTCTTGACAAGAAAGGGACAAGCATTGATTGCCTGTAACAAGCTTGATGTCATATGGAAGTCTGACATTACCAGGGCAACCAAGATTGAATTCTTCAGGGCCTGTGTTGAAAGCATCTTATTGTATGGCGCAGAAACATGGACTATGAAGAAAGAGCTTCAAGACCGCTTTAATAGATGGCACCTACACCAGGCTACTAATGCGCGTCCAGAATATGTCCTTGAAACAACATCCAACTAAGCATCAGATCTATGGTGATATATCCCCCATTTCTACAACCGAGGCACAGAGGAGAGCCCAGTTTGCTGGTCACTGCTTTCGAGCCAAGGACCAAATCATATCAGACCTTCTTCTTTGGAGACTGCCATGTCCAAACAGAGGCTGTAAACCATTAACGTACCCTGATACCATATGTAGAGATACTGGCTTGAACTTCAATGAGCTTGGAAGTGCAATGTGTGATAAAGATAGTTGGAAAAGATGTGTGTCATGGATCTCGACGGAAGTCGAAGGATGATGATGATGATGATTTTCTACAAGTAATTACGACGGATTACCATGGATCATTTCTTGTCAATGGTGACTTATTTTACGAAGTTGCATTTAAATGCTAATATTTCAATTGTTCCCCTAAAAATCAGTAAAGTAGAATTTGTTAACTAAAACTCCAACTAAAAGCCTGCTTTTTTATTGTTCGGAACCAACAATTTGTTAACAAAAATTGGGAACACTTTGATACACATGTCCAATTCCACGGTCACTAGCATAACATCTTTTTTGACCTTTCTGTACGCATAGAACTGTAGTATTTTAATCACTTTAGCCTCTCTTATTGTGGATTTTTGGGTTATCCCAATCTATAACGTGGTTGGCTCGTGCGACGTGATCTGATATCGGCGATTGGGTTTGTTCTTTTTTCAATGCACTCCGTTCTGATCTAAAGTCATCTGAAAAAACCTTTTCATTCTGGGTGGGACCAAATCGCATCGGCGTGAACAACAAACCAATCAAATCGATCATCAAGTCACACGGCAACAGAACACATATCGTCACCAAAATAAAATAATGGCCTAAGTGATAAATTTTACTTTTGAGAAAATCAAGAAAAACAATCTGGTTTTGTTTGTTTAGTGATTTCATTGATCATTTCTTGGGTAAAAACTTCATGATACAAAGCAACTATCATGGCTATGTAATAATACTGATTCTTTCTATGGTAATCCTTATTACAATTTGGGAACCCTACCTGATTCTGAAGTTGGCTGTCAGTATACTACATTTAAAAAATGTAATCTGCACCCAAATTTTTACCTAATTATTAAATCTAATTATTATGAAATCTAGACATTTGAACCATTTCTCAAAAATTGTGTAGGGTTCAAATTTTTGACAGGTTTTTGTCACAAAATACTTGAGGCAACCAGGTACATGATAAAAATCAGTCTCATTTTAATCTTTTATTATGCTTAGTGCCATCATTTCATTATGCACCTGTATCACATGTTTGTGAGTAATTAGTTTGTTGCAGAGATCAAGGAGATAGCAGCTGGTTCTCATACAGAAGGCTTTCACATCATGATAATAAATTTGAGCAAAATAATAAACAAGGAACATGGATTGATTTGACCACTGCAGACTGAAAAGTTATCTTTTGTTATGATAATTCAATGGCCAGTATATATATATATGATCTATTTATAACTATTCAACCTGTGTGGATATTTCTTTGTCATGGTAATTTATTATATTTGCTTATCTGTAAGTGTGTATTTTCCTGGGGATAGGCCTGGGGAGGGGTACACAACATAGTTTTGATCAAAATAGGGTCTATGAAACAGATTTTTTACAATGTAGGGTTTCAGGAACTGTTTACTTAAAAAAAACCAGACCATTTTGAGCTAAAAATTGCTTACAACAGTTGAAAACTTGATAAAACACACTTTTGAGACATGAGCAGGGGGGTACTTTGGTAGGATATGGAAATGCCCCAGAGGATCATTTATATTGATGGAAGTTATTGGTATGCCCGCCAACAAGACCCCCTTTTCCAGCTTCCTCTTCTGCTCTCCAAGTGGGGCTACTTAATGCAAAAATTATTTTATAAAGCTGGGAGTAAAATAACTAAAAGTTATTTTACTCCCAGTATAAATATATAATAAAATTATAACAATGCATGAATAATCAATAGCTATTGGACTGACTTTTTTCATTGTGATCATTCACTGAACGGAAGCTGTCATATTTATGGGTTGAATGGAGCCATGAAAATTGCCTATCTAACAAACGATATCAGATCATGGATTTATCATGGTCAGATAAGCCGATTTATGATAAAATGGCCGATCTACACAAGCGTCAGATTTTCATTTTGGTTTATTAGCAGATTTTCAAAGTCGCATTTTTTTTTAAGGCCATTATTTTATTAGGGTGACGATATAAGGAATTACGATATGCAAAATCTTCAAACAACTAATTTACAAATTCTTAAGCACCAGATTTGAACTATTGAAGGTATTGTCTAGATATAGTCGAAAAAATGTGGGTTAAATGAAAACTTTCAACAATTATAACATGTTACTCCTCGAAAACTTGTAAATCCACCTCCGGATGTCTGGTGATAATCTTAAAATTAAACCAGTATCATTTTGAATTTGTATCCACTGGAAAAGGCGCAATATAAATGCCGGTATTATTATTATTATTATTATTGAAGCTTAAGAAACATTCTATCTTAAACTGCAATAAAATAGAATTGACAACGGGGTGACTTTACGGTAGGATTTGGTGAATGTCACATACACCTTTTCATATATTGAAAATTGAATCATCATATAAGCATCTGCTTGACAATACACAAAACGGTCATTTTTAAACACTTTCATGCGAATCGCTTAACCATTATTTACCAATTTTGCCATTTAAATAAATTGTAGTTAATCTTATTGATCAATGCTACCAATATAATCAAAGTTAATCAGCGCATTAATAAAAAATAATGTAGTTTTCTGTCATGTAAAGATATACAGTGTGTTTCAATAAAAATTGTGCAAGTTTAAAAGCGCCAACTGTGGCAAAATCAAGAAACGGGGGTAATACAATGGTACATCATTGTAAAGGGAAAAACTCTAAGCTTTTAAATGTCGTTTGTTTCATTACATTTCTCCTTTGCAAACTAGAGATATGCTTCATTAAACACAAGTTTTAAAAAACCAATTTGTGCCACTTTTTCAGAAAAGTGATTGAACATTGGTTTTTGATATTCAGTGCCTTTTCTGTTAATAAAACTGTTCATTGTAGGACCAGAATGTACAAAGTACTCAATATCATTAATCATGTATTGATCTTGAGCTTGAAGTGTGATAATAAGTGATAAGCTGTCCCTTCATATGAGAAAGTCACTTTGCAACATTCAAAAGGGATTCAGGATGATAAAAAGGAGAATGGTGGTGAATTAACTTGAAAAACTGTTATCTCTAATTTTCGTGTTCATCTTTTCAAAAGAGATTACATAACATCGTCAAGAAATATTATCCATGGAATAAAAGAGGTTTAAAGTCCGGGAAGCATTGAAGATGCTTGCTCATTCGGACTTTAAGCACTCCAAGAATGGCAGTGCGAGCGCAGTGTACGTTTGATGAACGAGTCTTCATGGTATTGATATATCATGAAACTAGAAGTCCTTATGAGGTTCTTAGGCAATTCAGGATGTCCTATCCAACTACACGGACTCCTCGGAATACGCCTGCCAATTCGTATGCCAAATATTTGGCTTCGGCAACAAGTACGAACTTAAATTATAAAATTCTGGTAGACCCAGAAGTGGAAGATCGCAGCTAAACATCGATGAAGTCCGGGGTGCAATTCATCATGATCCTCTGATAATATCAAGAAGAAACCCTTTGGCAAACATTTCGAGAAGTAATTTTAATCGTATTATAGGTTTAGATTTAGCTTGGCACCCATACATTATGATTCGCAGGCATTCTTTGAAGCCAGAAGACTTTCAAATGTGTGTAGAATACAGCCAATGATTAGTTAACACCCAGCAAAGGTTGCTCTCAGATGAATTACTTCCTTTAAGTCCGAATGAGCAAGCATCCTCAATGCTTCCCTATTGAATATTGCTAAGTGGCTTACTCAAATGAATAGACAACTTTTCACTTATTATCACACTTGAAGTCAATACATGATTATTGATATTCAATAATTTGTACAATCTGCAAATGAACATTTTTATTAACAGAAAAGACACTGAATATCAAAAAACAGTTCAATCAGTTTTCTGAAAAAGTGGCACAAATTGGTTTTTCAAAATTCGTGTTTAATGAAGCATATCTCTAGTAAGCAAAGGCAAAAAATAATGAAACAAACGGCATTTAAAAGCTTGGAGTTTTTCCTTTACAGTTTTATTACACTAGTCTTTAAGTTTTGCCACAGAGGGCGCTTTTAAACTTGCACAATTTTTATTGAGACACACTGTAGAGCAACATACTTGAACGCATGATGCAAATTTAATATCCTGATTCTTGAAACTATGTTTTCATTTCTTGTCAAAATTGTCATGATTTAAAACAAATTGTCTCAAACCGATTAATAACACAAAACTATCTCACAAAAAGGCGAATTAATTGGAAATGTAAAAGCCAGTTTATTAGCATCGACTGTTAAACATTAATGTTATTAAATCAACATAGATATTCAAAAGAACGGTTACTTATATTCATTTTGACATAGTTGTAAGGACTTAATGGGGTTTCCCGACTTAAAACATACTAAAAAACTGCTACTTTGTTCAATTGCTCTAACTTTACCGCGATTGATTCTGATATTAAGTAATAGTGATAATAAGAGCAAAACATAAACAATTTATATAATGCCGTTCGTAGAGTTTCTTATTACTCTATTTCAACAATAAATTACTATTTTGGTATTTTTAAGGTGTTCTTAAAGTTTGATCTACCTCATACTGTTTAATAAATATGTTTTAGGTGACTGACATTAATACTAAATAGGAATAATTGCAATGAACTGTAAATGGCATTAATTTTCATTCAAATATTCTTCCCTCTTTGGCACTGACTGTTGTCAAATAATCATTTTCCTAAAAATGTGGTGAAATAGGTATTGCATTTCAGCACATAACCGATATCATTCCCACTTTTTGTAGTTGATAGTCACTCGAAAATGACCGACGTGCAAGTAAACAGTATTTTCAGAGGCAGTCGACAGGTACATGCTAGACATTATAACGTCTGACGTGCTTCATGTCGCTTAAACAGTGGTGATGGATATGTGATAATGTGTAATATAAGATATGAAATATTTAAGTATAGAGTAACTACCTACTTATTTAGTAGGAAACACACTGCATCAGATGCTAAAGGGATGACATTTGATTGTTTAAAAGATGCTCCAAATCATTATTAATTGTTTTCGTATGCTTCATCTGATTTTTTATTTATTTTTTTATAGAAAGTCACTGCTGCAGACTTTTCATCTACACCTAATTCTTGAGCAAAGCGGAAGAGGCATATTGAGTTACGTATCAGTACGTGTCGTGGCATATGTCACGTGGTTTCATACAACCGACGATTTTAAAGACACTTGACAATGACAAGACACACTCGAGGATATAGCTGACAGATGTTTCATTGATAATTAGTCTCAGACTAACAATGAAATAGTACAAAGACGCACAGCCGTCAGTGTCGTATTTGAGCTCTTTTTTAATGGTTTACATGCATTCCAAACACAAGTTAAGAATGTTTTCCTAGACCGACACCTTGGTTTTGTGTGCCTCCTTCTTAGTTTTCATTATTTAAAATTCTATAATTTACTAAATATCTTAAAACTGACATATGTTATAAGGGAAAGTATCCTTTTTTCAGAGAACATAAGGTTTAGTTTCCCTAATGGTTATGAATAACTCAATATTCAGCTTTGGGTCCGTCTTTCTATTGGTAAGTTTTGCATTCTAATTCAATAATAAGGTTACCCGATTGTTATAGCTATTGTTTCCTAAAAGAGGAATAATTATCAAAAAAGATAATATTTGTTAACCATTAAAACACAATTACAATCAATTAGCAAAATGGCAAAGGACAGTGTACGTCACTGTTCCATACAACAGACATATCATATCATATCATATCATATCATGTCATATCATATCATATCATATCATATCTTATCATATCATCTCAATTTTATTTTAATATCACACTAACATAAACTGAACAGAGCAAGAAAAAATAACATTATACATAAAATACAACAAAAGAATGATATTGAGGAGATGGCAAAAGGCCAAAGAAGGCCTGAATAGGGCCTAATAACACAATACTAGGAGAAGTAAACACACACAAATCCGACGCACAAAAGACAAGACAGCCCCAAACTTCAAAACAGATTATATAATAGAACCATTGTTGATTTTGAAAATATCACAAAGCTCAAGTATATGTTTCTAAAAGGTTAGTTTTAAACTTATATCAAAATTCTTTGGCAGTTTTAGATTGCTTTGGTTTTTTATCCAGAGAATTCCATAGACCTGGGCCAGATGTTCGAATTGATATATCAGAAAAACATTTCTTCGAGTTATGGATGCTATAATTTTGGGAATTTCTTGTAGTATAATTATGATTTTGATTGTGCTTACGAAAATAATGTATAAGTTGTTTTTGGTAATAACTCTGCTTGATGTTTATACATGAACACACCAAGATCCAATTTATACGTATCATACACATCTAAAAGTTTGTTCTTTTTGAAGAGTGAATTGACATGGCATCTATAATGCTCAAGTGAGATTGTTATTACAGCCCACTTTTGTAATTTATTAATTTTATTTACATATATCTCATATATCTTATAAGTATTTCACCAAATTAGAATACCATAATTTATGTAAGGTAAAACAATAGTACAGTACAGAGAATGCAATATGTGTTCCGGTACATAGTGTTTCAACTTTGTTAACATTTCAATGTTTCTAGATATTGTTTTTGATATTACATTTGATTTTTCCATGTCAAATTTTCATCAATTACAACACCTAGAAATTTGGTGGAAGAAACTCTATTTAAAGACACATTATCCAAAATAATACTAATCTTCTGTTTGTCTAAGTGCATATTTTTATCCTTGTCATTTTTAGGAACATCCGCTGAACTGTAAACTCTGCTTTCTCATGAATACATGAACTTACTTCTACATACTTATTAGTAATATGTGTTGTTCCCATTATCGTGTAATTAGTTTTACTAGCATTTATTGACAATTTATTTGCTTTAAACCAGTTATTTATTTCACAGAGTTCTTTATTAATACAATCTATTTTAGATGACATATCTGGATGGGAGTATAATAAAGTTGCATCATCTGCAAATAAAATCATTTCAAATAAAGAAGTTGTGCTAACAATATCATTGATATAAAGTATAAATAGCAATGGGCCCAAGATTTACCCTTGTGGGACTCCGCATTTTATGTTTTTATACTCAGAGTCACATGACTGATATTTTACAAACTGTTTTCTATTTTGTAAATAAGCTTTTGAACCACTTTTGTACAATACCCCTGAAGCCATAATATTCTTATTTATAGAGTAGGATATAATGGTAAATCGTGTCAATAGCTTATGATAGGTCGAGAAAAATTCCAAGGGTGCTTTCATTTTTTCTACAGCATTTGTTATTTTATAAACGAGATCGATAATAGCAATGTAAGTTGAATGGTTAGATCTAAATCCAAATTGGTTATCATTTGGTATGTTATTTTTATCAATGTTATTCATGCATCGGTTAAAAAGAAGTCGTTCGATAATTTTGGAAAAGCATGGAAGAACGGATACAGGTCTATATTTTGAGAATACTTGTGCGTCATCTTTTTTATAGATTGGGATAACTTTGGCAATTTTCAGTTGGTTGGGGACTACACCAGTTGTTAAAGAATTATTAAGAATAATAGATAAAGGTTTTGCTATTTCTGGTGCTACACGTTTAACTATCATGTTTCCTATTTAATCATGTCCAGGACTTTTATTTTGATTAATTGCCCTATGATTTTTATTATTTCATCGGGCACAACTGGTTTAAAAAAACATACATGTTTGATGCGGCTGTTTTAAATAATCCCAAAATTCCTTCCCACAATGTTTTATCCCAGATGCTAGTTTTGGACCAATGTTAACAAAAAAATCATTAAATGCGTTTGATATTATACTTGGTGCTAAAAGTTAATAAAAGTATACATTTCCAGAAAAATGACCTTTGAATGGACATTTTTATTTATAACACCCATTCACATTTTGTGACCTTATTTGGCATGGAAATAAAAAAATTGGCCAAAATCCTAAAAAGTAAAAATGACACAACATCCGAGTGGGTGTTTAAAAATTAAAGTTCCCATTCCGAAGTCATTTAAAAAATATATATTGTTTTTTTGTGATTTTCTCAAAAAATGTGATTTTTTGGTCCAAAATCAACATCAGCATCATGTTCCTTGTGAAAATTCCTTTCTGGAACATGACGATCTAAAAGCGGAAGTCGTTAACAATCTTTTAGTAGTATTCTGTTATATAGTGTAAGCAAATGTTCGAAATTCAGATTTTCAGATAATTGACTGGTATGTGTTACAAACCCTAATACCTCCATGCAAAAGTGCTTGCATTTTGTTGATACATCCAAAAGTGTATCATTTTCAAATACTGTTGGGGCACGGCAGTAATTACAGCACAGTAGCCATAGAGGATTTTTAAGATGCTGAAAATTTGAAAATAAATGGTCAGATCAAGTGAAATTTTCAGCATACATTTATGTTGTACTCTTCTTATTATTATTTAGCTAGAAAAGAGGCAAGGCTGTCATTAAAATCGGAATCAAGAATTGCAAATACATATTTCAAAAGAAAACTTGTCAACTGTATTTGGTATAAAAGCAGTTCAAATACAGTTTAAACCTGTTTTTTATGATCATGTTTTTTGAATTCTAAAAAAAAATCAAATAAATCCGATTTAAATAAAAATATATCGCGATTTTAATTAATAAGAAATCCGATTTTTTTATTTTTTTTTTATCAAAAAATCACCAACCCTGTGCGGGTGGTACTATCATTCCTTATCACATCCCTGCAACACACTGTTGTTGACAACGATTACCAACGAAATTGTGATGACCTCTAAACGTATACAGACTGCTTCAAACGATCATGGAAACGTCAACGAACTGAGGGTTGCGGTGGCCAACGATATCTCAACGACATCAAATCTAATTCTTTGTCATCCCAAAATGTTAAAAGGTGCGTTTACATTGCGACGTATTGGAGGTAACGACAAGCAACGAAGACCTGCGAATTGCAGTTTTAAATTTTACGCTGGTCCTCGTTAGGTAAAGTCAGTTCACGTTGGCACACGCATCTAACCTACGCAGGTTGTCGTTACTATCGGTCGCTTTCAGATTTTAAAATGTTAGGATGACATAGAATAAAATTTGATTTCGTTGAGATCTCGTTGGCCACCGTAACCCTCCGTTCTTTGACGTTTCCATGCCATTTGTAGCAGTCTGTATTCGTTTAGAGGTCGTCACAATTCGTTGGTAATCGTTGTCAACAACAGTGTGTTACAGGGATGTGAGTAGAATTGCGACGACGTGGCCCTTGACGTAGGGTAACGTATTCCAAAATCACAAAATCCTGGACGACAAGCGACGAGTAAAGATGAAAAATCAAAGTTTGTTGACGGAATAGTAACGAGTCTCAGCGACACCACGGCAACAAGTGACGAGTGGGTGCTGAAAGAAACGCAGGCTTATTATCCGTTATTGATTAGTAGATGCATTGAAATTATATTACTAAATTATAAGATAACAAACACTTGTTATACAAAATATTTGGTAGTTGAAAAAGGACTATAATTTGGCCCTATTGCTCTGAACAGAAACCAAGATGATCAACCTATTATAATGCGTGTAGTAGAAAATTACATCAATTGATACATCATGGTCATAAAGCATAAAGGCCTCACTACACGAGGACTTTTTTCGACGCATGTTTTGTGTTCATTTTTCTGTCCTAGAGGATTAAATTTTATCACTTGCGACTTCTCTCAAAATACACAGGCAATATTGATGATATTTTACCGAAGGTCACTGAATGATAGCATTGCGATAATGATTTATTATAATAGGCCTACATACAAAAAATAGTAATACCCTAAACCATATCAAAGCTAAATAATAATAGGAATTTTGTTAAATATCGGAGGAATGGATCACAAGTATGAAACGGGTCGAAATTTAAGGGTTATTGTTACAGAATGAGGGGTAGGGTTAGGGTTGGGGTTAGAATAATGGTCCAGGGAGCCACTCTACTCTAGTCATATTTTCATCATAAGCAAGCAAAATTTAAAAAAAAAAAGCCCAAACTCAAAAAGCGTCATCTTTTGTTCGAACGTCATGAATAGGTAAGAAAAGGGGTAACATTTTTGAACACAATTCTCCTAACACTTTGGAAGTGGAAACCTTGTAAAGATTGACATTTTTTGTACAAGTCAATGGCACTCCCTCCATCGTGCTCTTCCTTCACAAAGCTCGCATTTTGAAACACAAATAACTCAATACTAGTTCAATTCACTTGGAATATATTGCATTTGAAAGAGAATTAAATGACTCGGTAATATGGAATGGTAATTGTTACGCCAAAATGATGTTCTGCGCATTTAAAATTTAAGCACAAAATGATGATGAATGATTCTAATTTGTTTTTTAATTTCAAATTACATGTTTACGTAGATTTATATGTATAAAATGTGTATGGGTTTAAGTGTATGTATAATTGGTGGATTTTTTTCCTGAGAAACCTCCGCCCTGAAGTCCGATGCAGCTGTTAACAATATATTCATGAACCCAGCAACCCATAGAGGCGGGCTATACCCTTGGTCAACATATCAATTATCAATTGCTATGATTCGTCGATCTGAGACATTTTGAGGGGCGTCTGCAGGAAAAAGTAGCATATAAATGTAAGTGTCGTCATGCTTAATATTTTTATATAACACTCAATACTATATTTGAAAAACAGTACAATGCATTTTATAAAAAGCAAAATTTAATATTTTTACTGAGTTAATTAAGTTCAGGAAATCGTATTTTTAGATTATATCGAAAAGATTGAATAGCTAAACCAATTGAAAAGCCTGTGATTAAAATAGTTTGCTAGTTTGCAATTTGAGTCTATAGTTGAAACAAGAATTCATACCTGTTTTTTTTATCATAAACTTGGTTCTTAGACTTGAAATAATACTAAATCGGCAACTTCGCAAAAGATTGAATTTTTTGGTCAACTTTGTTATTGATTAAATAATGCATTTTTTAAGGAAAGAACAAACTTGGTTTTACTCCAGTTTATAGCAAATAATTGATTCATCCTTTAACATGTTTACACTTCCATATCCACTTTCATTTTGATTGGAATTTTCAAAAATTAAAACAAAATAAATAAATTAAATTAGAATAAAAATGAGCATGTTGATAGGAACATGGTACTTCTGGTGTAAAGCATTTTACGAATCTCTAAATAGAAAATATTGCCTGGGCTTCTTAATTGAGTTCATCTAAATCTGATAACGACTGTTCAAACCAATTTCCGGAAAAACTTAGGGTTTTCAATTTTGATTAACTTGAACAATGGCATTAATTACATTTTTTAAATATTATTAATACAATCACTATTAAGACAGTGATCGTAGATACGTAGATTGCTTTACACTCGTTCAACTTTATGCAATGATTATAGACAACCAGTCGTAGTCTTTTACTCTCTATGATTTATTTTGTTTAACAAAATCATCATTTGGTATTTTTGAGGCAAGATTCTAATTTCCTGATATAATTGAAGGAGACATGGGCTGATTTTATCAGTTGGAAACGAGTTATTTTTTAAAATGTTACACATGCACGTATATTCACGCAATATATTAACAAGATCGTCTGTGAAAAAGAGCGTCTTTGTGACACTTGTGAATTTTAGAAAACAAAGAAGTGCAAGGTGAAAGCAATTGTTCATATTTTGATATGCATTGTTTCTTATTTTTCTCGTGCTTAAATTTGAAACAAATCTTTTCAATCGTAATATTTCAGATAAACCTCCGGTCATTTTTTGACAATATGTTTGGTGTAGATGAAAGTTTATGATACGAAGTACATATTAAACTTGATACGAAGTACATATTGAACTTTAATGCATTATATAAGACAACACCTTTGACAATTTACACAATGAAGTACTGGGACAACTGATAAGTTTTTCCCACCTGTTTATAGTGCATCTCAACGATATATTTTCGGCATATAGGTAATATCTAAGTGTTTGATTTGTTCTAAGCTGATACACATTATTTTATCATGCATGATGAAAATTGGCCCGTTTTTCATATGCCTGGTAAAACAATGCACATAATGAAAAATTGCCAAATTTCAGAAATGAGATTTAATCGGTAAATAGAAATATGTATTTATTTTATTATATCTGATCATGTAATACAGTAATATATCGTATCCACTAGTCCAATAATCCAACTACTGATTTTCTGAATGTATATTAGTCTGACCATTAAATTATTTCAAGCTTGTGTGCAAAAGCTTGATAGATGCTTTGTCAACATACCTTTTTAGGATGTAATGATTTGGAAGTAATTGTATGTATGAATTTAAACGGTAAAATACAATAGGACCTTCAACTTTTTATGCGTGTTTCGTTAAATTATGATTTTGAGCGGTTACAGGCTAATGTTTGAAAAAAGACTACTATTTTCACCAGATTTGGACAGATTATTTTTAGTTGAGGTGAATACCTAACAACATTTTTCTTTTGACTTTTTGAAATCATGACTTAAATGGACTTATTTTGATTCGAATTAGAATTAAAACTGTAAAATTCTGCACAGATATGACTAAAATTGAGAGATAATTTTAATATACAATTCTTTGAGGCGGAGTGACTATGTCCAGTGTCTTCCAAATCCTATATTTTACCTCAGATGAATTGAACACTTAGAAGATCAAAGTTCCTGAAGACAATAGTTAATAGATATTCAAATAGAAACTGTGCAATTAAAAATCATATGTATGACCATCACAGGCGTAGAAATGTAAGGCACGGTTCCCAATTAATGACGAAAGCTTTTGAGACATACGAAATGGCTTGACACAATTGTCTTGGATCATGATGCAGAAAAATATTGAGTCATGATTCAAAGATAGATGTAGTATAATGTATTAAATGATGCAGAAACATGCGCCAGGGCCTCTATCATAGCACTGACTAATACCTTAAGCACTGTGCGCTTTGAGCTATGCGCCATCAGGGGTAACGTGCGTGAATATAAAAAATGACGCCCGTGTAAGATCGCGTTTTATTAAAGCGCAAGATACAGTACGACAAAAAGTACGCTAAAAGCCCGGGATAAATACTTTGAAATTGTGTCCAACACCACTGATATCAAATCACTTGTGTCCGATACCGTTTCTGTGCTAAGCCAACTTAAATATGTGATTATGTTTTATATACAAATTAAAGTATATACATAAATTTTACAACTTGAAATCCACTAGCTATGTATATCATAGTAAAAATCACACTACAACAGATGGCAAAAAGGCGACATTTGATCTTTTTATATACATGTTCTTAATCATGATTACTTCGTTGATACATTTTGCGGAAGATTAATCTATCATGCCAAAAAATATACTTTACTATCGGTTTGAATTATCATGTAACTTCTATACTTTATAAGTGTCGTCTTTATTAAGTAATTACAGGGATCCGATCATGCTTTTCGTTTTTTAGATATGTTTTATCTGACTTTTCCTTTATACAGAGAGTCACTTCTGCATACCTTTCACCTACACCTAATCCTTGACTAAAACGGAAGTGGTGTGCTGAGTTACGTGTAGGGGTGTGTGGGTATGTGTCACAGGGTTTTATACAACACAACCATTAGTTTCAAAACACTTGACAATGACGAGTCGTACTCTAGGAAATAGCAGACAGGTATTTCCTTTATAATTAGTCAAAATCAAAATTGAAGTAACATTATATGCAGAGACATGATATTTTCAGTTCGATAGTAACTATCCTTTAAATGAATGATCATACCAATAGCATTTTGAAATATTGATAAATAGTTATAAAAACAAATGTAATTGTGGTCCAAAACAATGATCATTGTTTTTATTATTATTTATTTATTAATATACTATTAAATATTGTGATTTTATTTTATATGCTTACATATATCTATGTTTAATAATTTAGAAATATATATATTTCCCTGATGCGACGACTAAAAAATGTTCAGCTTTGGGCTATCTTTTATTTTGGAACAGTTTTTAGTCAGGTAGATTTCATCCAAATTATAGCATAAGTGTCAAGTTGGGTATATATGCAATGTTTTTGATAAAATTGGTATTTTATTTTAAGAACCTGAATGATGCCAAAAATACACGCTGGAGCAATTTTTGTTATTAGCGTCAAAGCCGTTCCCCCTTTTTACATTCCCTGTTAAGTTTGACAGATTCCATTTGAGTTGTAAATATGTCATGTTTGATATTAAATTAAAGCTAATAAAGAATATAATAAGACTCTCTAAACATCAGGTCATTTGAATGCTTCAACCTCAAAATGGCCGCCAAAATGGCATATTTTTAATGAAATCGACCAAAGTAGCCTTAAGAAAGCCAATTATTATGAAATATCTATACAGAGGAACATTTTAGTTAACATTAAGATTATTTGTACTCAAGATGTACCATTCATATATTTCAAATTTTAAAAAATACATATGTACGACTTTAAACGCCAGCACTAACACCGTGCGCTTTGCACAAAAACATGTTACAACAACTTCAAAATAGCATATAATGTATTGAATATTGAAAATAAATAATAAAAATGGCTTTATTGGTTACAACATAAGCATCCCTTCACAATATTGTTGTTAACTTGTTTAAAAAATCAAATG
>JXSR01S025003.1:80074-91604 GCA_000969725.1 Ophiothrix spiculata
AAGCAAACATTTGGTCCAATGTATATGGCAATTCAATAACATGTGCAATCTAGCGCGAAATTTTGTTTGGTCTGAACTCGACGTTGAAATTCTTTTGTTTGGAGTCACTCGTCATTTTTACGTCACGACCAAATGTTTGGTAGGAAAAATTTTGTTTGGGGGCCGAGTATGAATTGAGCTTAAGGCTACAGCAGTCACGACAGTGCGTCAAAAAGAGGAATTACTTAGTTCCTTTACAATTGAATAATTTGATCCGCCCAAGATTATGTACAGTATAGAGTTAAACAATAATAAAAGATCTGTTTAAGTAATTGTACAATAGAAATTACATGGGCACATATGTCGATACATACTGAAACTGAATGTAAATATCTGTAAACATAATTCAATGTATACTGATCATATTTGTAATAAAGAAGTGACGAGAAAAGAAAAGCAACGCAATTTAGCCAGAGGCTTTTGTCAGAATAAAGCTAAAAGGCATTAGCCATGATCTACTTGGATATGAAAACTTGTGAAAACTTATTGAATCAAAAAAATACCTTAATATAATCAAAACGAACAAACAAAATCATATTACTTGCTATAAAAAGACCATTTTCAGCCAAATTCATTTCTTGGGGTTCTGTCTGTGTTTCTATTTTCGAGATTCCAAATGTACGGCTTTTAAATGTGAATGTTATTCTTTTAGGAAGGTTGAATATACTTCACAACATGATCTTTTCACTAAAATATATTGTTAGTAACAACAAAGTTTAAATTTTTAGAATTTAGTTATTTATTTATTTCTTGAAACACTATCATTGAATTTCTCATTCTCAGGAGAATGAGAAATCCAAAGCACAAATAATTCTCTGTTTTAATATTATGTCAAGTTCAACAAGAATGGTTATGGGTTAATACCCATAACCATTCCAACTACTAATGTTAGTAGTTGGAACTACTTTCTAAAAATGCAAAAAAATCAGTAGGTGTTGAGGAAAGCTAACTTCACTGTTGATGATTGTGGCTAATGCCTTTAGTATTACTAGCCACTTTGATGACTTAAATACCTGATTTAATTGAATCCTATTTACAACACTGCATATAAAATCACCAAACACATGCACAGGTTTCCCAAGATACATTCTACATAATTGCTTATATGTTGTCTTAAAAGTTAGTAGACACCCAGTTGTTGTTTGTTAGTTTAAATAACTATTTTGTTGGTCCGATTCACCCAATATAGTAGAACCTCGAAATAGTACAGTTTGGGGGAACATATAAATTAGTCCTTGTTATCAAAGTTTCGTTATAAAAAGTTTTACAAAAAATAATAATTAAAAAAGAGGGTGGTTAAATGGTGAACAGGAATTTTCTTTTTTCAAATTTCGTTTATCACCAGGTTCCCGAGCATTGTAAAATAAAAATAAGTAAGTGGGATTTTTTTTTTTTTCATTTTTAGAGAGAATAACAAACTCTGGCAATGTATGCTTTATCAATATGTATCTTTATATTCACAATAACAAAACGCTATTTTTAGACTTGAACAAATCAAAAAAGTCAATACCAACCATAATGACAGTAGTGAATAAAAAGGATGATGAAAGTGTTCAAATTATTCCTAATTGGAATATTAATAGAGATTTGTTTTGCATCAATAACTTTCTTTGAGAAAAAAAATTGTTATTCTTTAGAAGAAAATTTTTAAATTTCGACAATTTAAATATCCTACGTTGAACAGTTTTTTCATAACTAAATAAGGTTGCAGAAAAACATAACCGTTACTTAAAATAGGACAATGGCAAACATTAGTTGGTTGGGGGTGGCACTGTCCCAAAATGTTTTCCTGGTGACATTTCTTTCCTCTTACCCGTCCCCCTTGTCACCAGTATCACAATTTTAGAAGTGAAAACAAGGGCAAACACATTTCAATGTAATATGCAAGGTTTCAAAATTCTTTGAGAAAGCTGCTCATTTTAACTTTATAATTTTTAATGTACAACTAATCAAAAATAATAACATTTGGTGTGACATTCTAAATATTTTGATGACAAGCAAACTTGGAGAGGGGAATTACCATCCGTACTAACAAAAAACAATTGATTTTCTCTCCCTCTTTCCATCTTTTTCCAGTTTTCCAAAGGCATAAGTAGTAGATGCAGTGGTTCAAGACAAGCTGTTGGACCCTTCTTTTTTCCTCCTTACTTTAAACTTCGTTTTCTTCTTTCCCTTCTTTTGTTTCCCTTTCTGTTTTTCTTTTCTTCCTCTTTCCTTTACTGTCCCCTACTTCCTTTTCTTCCTTTCTCTTACTTTCTTTTTTTTCTCTGGTAAGCTCAATTTCCCTTTGAGAACCTTTAGGGGACACTTTGCTCACCCACTAACCCACCTGTTACACCAGCCGTAGAAATCATTTTTACACCACACGCCTTTATGCTTAAAAGCTATAAACATGACGACGTGTCTGTGAAGACATTAATATTAAATCGCAATATAAAACTTTAACTTTTGATAATGCATAATTTGATAATTTACATATCTCCATAGACAGATCACGTTTTGTCAAATGGTTTAAGTATCACATCACTTCCGCGCAATACATATGTTTAATAGTTCGGAAACAAAGAAGCTTCTATGAATTAATGCAGTCTTACCCTATTATAGTTTGATGTACAACCTTTTGTAAGAATACACAATCAGAGCAATACGTATTTTGTATGAGTGGACGTTTAATGTATCATGTATCAAGCTTGTTCTGTTTAAGGATTTCTGAAATTCTATGTGAACCATTAAAGGAGCATGGTCCAATTATTTAAAATTTGCCTTTCATTGTCATGTAAATGAGTACCACTTAAGAGGTGTAAATTTCAAATTTCAGCTGAATTGGTCTAAAACGTTTTGATTTTATTAGCATATTTTTATTTCATAGTCGCCTAGACTTACTGTGTAAATTAAATACGGGTACCATAAATAGACAAATTTTCACATATATCTCAAATTCGAAGCATAATTTGACTGTGAAATTTCCTATTGTTAATGAGAAAAATATGACCATATTTAAGTACCATTATTGAACACTTAAAATTGTTCAAATTTGACCGCAAAAAGTACAAAAATCATGTATATCATTTATGATTTGGATTTCGCTTTTCTTGTTCAAGTCTGCTCAGTTGGCTGAGCAGTTCCTCTCATGTTTCGTAGTGCTCGACTAACCCGTGCCAGATGGCATGGTTCTAGTAAAAACAAATGCAGTGAAAACTATTCTCTTTTCATGATTTTAAAAGCAGTTCTGTTTGGCATTTTTCTGAACCGTACGAAGTCTCTTAAAATTAGTTACAGTTTGAGCTAATTTCATTGAATCCGGTAGTTGGTCCTATAGGCGTGGTGAATAGCGAAAAAATGATAATGAGTAACATGATGTGTTTTCGGTTCAGTTAAGCGACCACTTGAAGTCGATGTTGATCTTAGCTGTCTTGAGGCAGAATGAAGTTTAAGCATGTCAAATAAATAAGCAGGTGCCTGATTATTCTGAGAATAAATAACAAGAAAAAGGATCAATCCGCTGCCGTTGAATTCCAATTCCGTAGATAAGACCAGACTGTAGACAATTATCTTTAACCTGCAAAAAGAAAAAGTCGAAGTGATGTGAATCGTGTCTGATAGTCATCTGAATATTGCGATTAACAAAGAGCTACAAATGTCACGACTGATAGAGTATTGTCAGATTGTCAAAAACATTGCCTTATCGTCGACTTTACAAAATCAAATATCCATTTTTATCAGTTAGTAGTGTTCTTATTCTCAAAATGTCACGCCTTTATATTCATAGCATTTGAAGATGAACTTTTCCATGATGCTTCCATTGAATACTGATTACATTTCAAATAAAGAAACCGTGTTCATACCTCTAAGAAAAACAAAACAAAATTAATCTAAGGGGCATTTTTGTAAACTGAATACGAATAAGAATGTATTCGTTGCTTGCGTTACTTCTAATTCGTACATCTGTCCATTTGTTGTTAAAATAAGCTTATGTAAGTCCTACTTTCAGTTGATTTCGTAATGCTTGACGATGAATGTTATGATCTACTATTTTAGTGAATACACTAAACATTTGACAGCAGGTTTGCTATACTGATTCAATCTTGAATACCTTTTATATTTTATTTTAGGTAATTGGTACACCTAAGTCGTCAAAATACGTGTTACCAAAGAGTTACCTTTTCAGCCAAATATGTTCATTGTATGACCATATTTGGGCATAATGCCCATATATGGTGATTTCATATTAAACATGGCCCAAACTTGAAATTGGTATGAGTACATTATAGCCTAATGAAGAATTAAAAAATGATATACTGATTCCCTTCATTAAGAGAATCTTTTGGGCATTAATAATTTTATTTATAAATTTCTCTAGGAATGATGTAAAATATGAACCCAAGGACGTAACTGATATCATGACCATCTTGACAGTTCTTGATACATGTAGTCTCTTGGCAATGATAGACGTGCAAGTACTCAGTGCTTGTAGAAGTAGTCGACAGGGGTATGTTAGTCAATATGTCTGAAGTATTTAAAATACCCTTAGCTAAAAATAATGGACATGTGAAATATTTTATATATGACAATTAAATGTAGTAAAATGTAACCCATGTCATGTTGTTGTCTTTTTTTATCATAATGCGTGGCCGTGTTAGTCTGACACAAGGCACATTCATGTATATCAATTTAATAAGAGACACAGAACACTACGTTAGAAAAACGACATCCTTTCAATCAAATACAAATGCACATTTTTATTAAGTATTTGTTTTATTTTATCTGATTTTTCTTTACAGACAGTACGCTAGTTCAAATGAGTTTTGCACAATGCATTTGTGAGCTTCTGTAAAATATTTTGTTAACCCATCTATTGATTTGAGTCAATAAGTGTAGATAATCCCCACTTGAGAGTTTGCAAGCCGTAACAATTCGTGTGTGATTAATAGCTGAGCGAAAGTAAAAATACAAATAAACCTGGCTAGTAAGCTTTCGAAAGACATCGGTATATCATCTATTTTGATTGACCATTCTCTTTTGCGTAGTAATTATAATTTTGTTAATTATTGTAAACTAAAACTTTTGTCTTTTAATTAGATATTTTACGAAACATTTGTACAGACGTAGTATTGCTGCAGACTTTCCATTTGCACGTAGTCTTTGAACAAAGCGGAAGTGGTATGTTGAGTAACGTATCAGCATGTGTGGTAGCATATGTCATGTGGTTTTATATACCAACTGATGACACTTGACATACTCGAGGAGATAGCCAACAGGTGTTTCACTGATAATTGTAGGCTGCTCTGGCAAAATGAGAGGAAAGTCGCACCTTAACATTTTTAATAAATGGCATCTAAAATAAAAATAGGGTGAAAAGTCAAATTTCGTTTTTTGACATAAAACGCATTAATGCCTAGGTGTTTACCTATACCTAAAGTTTTAAAGTCAACTTTACCGAGAAGTGCAATAATTTACGGTTAATTGATTGCATGTTGATATTATACACTGTAGTAATCAGTATCTTTGAAATCGATTTCAGCTTATTTTTTATGGCAATTGGATTTCGATCTCTGAATGAAGAATGGAGAAAGAAAGTGTGATATTATATAGAGGTGGTCAACACGCCAACGGTAAAAATTGAATTTCCAAGGGTGATTTTAAGGTTCAAAACAAATGTGAAACACCTTGATTTTCCTTGATATGCTTTGTAGAGCCGGTGTTCTACCTTGAAAATAAAAAAAAATCATTTATTCAGGATATTTTGATAATTCGGGGTCAAAAACAGCAGAAAGTCAAATTTTGCACTTATTGCTGATTGATGGAGACACATGGCTAAATAGAAATATACAACCCCTTGTGACAAATAATACATTAAAATAAAGATAATTACACTCTGAACACAATTCTGAAAGAAAAACTGAAAAAAGCAAACGGTTTTTGAAAAAGGGCTATTTTTCATTAGAAATGTCCTTAGAAATGTCACATGCGTATGCTCAAAGGGACCGTTCCATTATGTGTCATAAGAATTAAAATATACCCATGTCCATCATTGTAAACTTAAAGTAAATGCATTTAACAAATATAATAAATACTACTAGTTCACACTTTATTAATAAATCAATTCAATTATCGTCTGAGCCTAGAGGTAATCATTGTAATCCTTTTTATGATACAAACACAAATCAAAATCCACAATTCAGTCAATTACCCCCCTCCATCAGACTGTACCATGTTTACCAAAAATGTCTATACGTATTTTCCTATACTGAAATTTTGTCCCATTTCTAGAAGCGACTGACATAGAAAGTTTCACTGTAAACTTTCAGTATAGGAAACACTGAAGAGACATTTTAGATGCGAATGAAAGCCTGATCTGAAACATAACATTGATAAATTCATTTGAACCTTTGCGTATCGCCGGAGTCCCTTTCCCTGGTATAATAATATACCATGGCTAATATAAGGTCTTGCGGAAAAGTACAAAACATTCGGCTTTCTAGAGCGTGCTTTATCTATATGATTTGAAGTTGATGCAAGTGATCTAAATTTGAAATTATTTCCTTTTTTTAGACCAAAAAAAAATCAAATTTCCAATTCTTTTAAGGTATTTGAATGTGTTTTTTTTAAAACATTTAAAATCTGTAGTAAGTCTTCTTTAAAATAGCATCCGATTTACGGCTACAGTCCCTAAAAATGTCTCGCTCGGCTGAATATCATGTTTACTGCAAGCTTTTACCTACTTACACCTATCAGAATATCACAATTTTTGGCGTATATATGCCGAGAATAGAGTCTTTAGTTTATACATGGAACTTTACCAGTGTTTTCACGTCCATTATCAGGGTCAAAATGACGCCTAAAGACTACTTCGAAAAAGTTGACCCTTTTTCGCCGAAACCTCATAACTTCATGATGTTCGAACAATTCGACTGATTTCAAATTTTGAAAGATTTTAGGCTTGATTCTTCTTATTGAATTACAAACAATATTTTATAGATATACTGAGTTGATTTTGAATGATTAATGTAACAAACCCGCGTTGTTTTACCTGAAAATCCGGACGTTAATTACGACTCTGAGTTCGCCCTGTTTGAGCTCTGAATTGCCTGTTTTTTAAAAGTATCTACATTATCTACATTTTTTCTGATATACGCATTCGCATAATTTACTTACAAATTGAGCATTCCAATGAGGCAAAAATTGCAATTTTTATGTAAACAAAAGAAACATACGGCATTCTAATGTTCATGTTTTAGATTTTAGTTCACGATCTCAACGCTGCCTTGATAGCCCAGCGGTAGATTACTCGCTTCGTAATGCATAACTAACCCCTGCCATAATCCATGGTTCGAGTTAAAAAATAGTAAGGATTCACATTTACCTGAGCAGATGGATTCCCTTTACCCTTAATGACATTGTACATGCTATACTCTAAAAAACTTCGAAAATAAACCGAGTTCTGTCCGAAATGAATTTATCCATGCTTTTGAATAGCAGTGAGATTTCGCCTAGGAACTACCCGTGTCGTTTCACTGCTATATCCTGGTCGCTTAGAAAATGAGATCCTATCATGGAACTGTACTAATCAATAACAACAGGTAACATTAGGCAATATCGATGCAGACGAGTGGTAATCACTTTTATTAAATGAGTGACAATTCCCATACTGTGTTATAAATTCCCCGGGAGTAAGTCTAATTGAATATTATGTCGCCGCTGCATTCGTATTTGTCAAAACTTGACGCTCTGCAATTTTCAATTGATTTTTTAATTACTTATGTTTTTCTAATAATCGTGAAATTTTTCAGGATTTCATGTTTTTTTTACTATATAGTTTGAAAATATTAAAAATCTTATACGTTTTTTTGACTTCGGCCGAAAATACACTGGACTGAAAAAGGTGTTTCACTCAGCTGTAGCGTGGGAATACATTGACCGCCTCTATATTATATATCATTATTTATCAAAAGCTGAGATTATAGAAAATTAAAATATGTCATAAACTCAATTTTGAAATTTGCGACTTTCCTCTCATTTTGCAAGAGCACTCCTCAATTACATAAAATAGCACAATACGCTCTTCCGTCATATACAGTTAAATAAATTACCAAATATGTCATGAAATATAAAATAAATCAGTACTCATTTTCTATTTGTTGTGTATTCACAGTCTCATCCTCAGAGTTGCGTACTTTTTTGCCTCTGGGGAGTAAATAAGAAGCAACATATTAAAGGGTACGACCTCATACATTTCATAAGCAAATTAATAGTTTAAGATGAATTATATACATGTTGAAATGGGAACGTAGACTTTTGAATTAGTACGGATTTGCGTTTATATGTGAAAAAAATAACTATGAGTTTTAGCAAAAATTATGATTTTACTTACAACTTATTTATTTAAAAAAAAAGATAATGCTGGTTAACAATGGAAAACAACATTACAATCAATAGCAAAATGGCTAGCTCAGTAAACATTACTGTTACATACAACAGAAACCAGTATCGTTTTCTTTTATCAAATGAATAACCGATTGACCGTGAGTTTAAGTGACTGTAATATAGAAATTCATTATTTGTTTAGTAGAATATCCTTGAGCTATTGTGTTTAAACAAAAAAGATAACAATGACAATTCTTAATGGTTGACTATCCTTTCCGTTTGATCATTGTGAAAACTTAGCTGATATCAAGGTCGTGTAATGTTTGAATTCATGGGCTCTAAAATAAATCCATTGCGTGACATAAGAATAAGGCTGTGGTGGTCATAATAGACCCATAAATAAAGAGAATGCTTACTTTTCCCTATTTTGTGCTTGGCTATATCACGGAGGGTTAGTTAAACTAAGATATTTCAATGGAGAGAATGAATCTGTTTATAATGCAATATATTGAATTAACATCCGGGGGTAATTACATGGATACATATGACGATACATACTGGACTGAACGTAAATATCTGTATAAGTAAGTTTAATATTTGTCATGAACGATCTACATTTTGCATTTTGCATTTTATAGTATATAAATATAACTATCACTGTGAAGAGATAAACCTTCAAAAGGGATTTAAAATGCATGTCAAAATTCAATAATGCTAGCACTTAGATCCTAGATATTTACAGGTTTGTTTTTTTAACTTGTTAACATATTCTCCCAATATCTGGACGATTTACGTCGCGCCGTGGTCGCAGGGATGCTTTAGGAAAACCTTTGCGATGCTCTCCTAAAGGATTCCGGATGTAAACATTACAGTAGCACACTATGAATACTCCTCAACCAATCCTCCTTTTTGGTCAGTCACTCCCAATACCCAAAATAACATTCAAAATACCAAGAAAAATCATTAAAACTACAGTTTTGGCATACATTTTCGGGTGCTATAAAGTGCGGATAATCGACCCAAATCATTGAAAACATCGTGATAAGTTTTTATTAAAAAAAACCTTTATATGTAGTTTGTTTCCAAAAGGGCCTACATCCACTTTTCATAGTTCTGAGAAAATCAGCAAAAACTTATTCCTTGTAATTGTAAAATCATTTTCAAGTTTTTACTGCATTAAATGTTAGGCGTTAGTACTCTGAGAAAACTGAAACCACTCACGGAAATCAGAGCTTTATAATAATTTTTTTCATAGAGAGTTTTATTTTCACTATGAAGTTGATTTAGGCCCTTTTGGAAATAATTATGGATTTAGGCCCTTTCGGAAACAAACTGAGATTTTTGTGCACTGGCAAGCTAAATTAAAGCAAGTTCTGGGAAAAATAGTTTGGTTTCATGAAATTACTACTATAGTACTACATTATGGCACCAATTGAGAGGTTGCGTTTCAAATACGCTATCGCTATTTTCGACGGTAACCTTATTTTTATTCAAATGCAAATGAGCAGCTGCTAAAATAACGTCAGCGGCAGCGTTATTGAACTAAATTTCAATTCGAGCTGTACGTTAAACACCTCTAATATATGTGTCTCGTGTTGTTTTATTCACCCAAATTATGCCATTTAGACATCAAGCTATGTTAAAACAAAGTGTAACCTATAATTAAATTTATATAGAACAATTGTGTGACATGGTACAATCTCAGAATTTCGAGTTTGATTTGGGACATTTGGCAAACACTATTCATTGCTTGAGTGGTTCCCATTGATTTATGTGTGTTTTGATTAACGTGTCTACTGGCAGTTGCGATGTCACTATGGCTGACCGTATCCTTAAAAATAGCGTTCATTGATCCGATCGATGAAGAAATAACGTGCAGATGACTAGATTTCACGCTAAGATAACGTATCGAACGCTAAATGGATAAGGTGATATTGCTTTGAATTCTGATTAACGTGTCTACTGGCAGTTGCGATGTCACTATGGCTGACCGTATCCTTAAAAATAGCGTTCATTGATCCGATCAATGAAGAAATAACGTGCAGATGACTAGATTTCACGCTAAGATAACGTATCGAACGCTAAATGGATAAGGTGATATTGCTTTGAATTCTGGCAGAATAGACTTATTGAAACAAACAAACACACATACTGCACAGATAAACAAACAAACAAACTAACTAACTACCTAATGAACTGATGTTAAAAGTAACAAATAAATAAATAATCAAATAAATAAATAAATAAATTAATTAATTAATTAATTAATTAACCATCCAGGATTCGAACCTAGGATCTTGGTGTTACCAGCGCCACGCTCTACCAACTGAGCTTATGAGTCAGATGGGGAAGATCGGTCGGTTTTATTTCTATATATGCCTTCAGTTCTAACCTCTAATTACACTGACATGATTTAACATAACAGAATACCGATAAGCAAAGACAGGACCAGTCAGGTGTAATGAGATACAAAGCAAAGCCAGCGGGCAGTGTGTTATGTTTTATGAATAGTCGTTTTCAATTGACTATTGATAGAAACATCTATTGTGTAAGCCAAGGACATCAAGCTGATCAGGTGTTGCGAGTGAACCAGAAGGGACTTGTATTTAAAACTCCCGCAACACACTCGATGAAGTGGGGATAATCCATTGAATTCTAGTGAGATATGCAGTTAACTCATGGATATCGACAACTCACTCCCTTGAACTAGCTATGATGATTAACGTGCGTGTCATATAATCTAGTTGAATAAAGTTAGCGGTTACCGTAACGGTAAACGGTATGTATTTTACAGTAAGGGTATACCGTAGACGGTAACCTTAACCTTATTTTCGCAAACTCTCTACTAACTAAATTTTACCCAACGTTGGTTTTTGTTCTTTTTGGGGGGTGCTTTCTTCATTTAGAGTTTATTTCCAAAAGGGCATAAATCCATCTGAAAATCAGCAAACTGATAATATCTTGATATGTTTAATTTATTTTTGAGTTTTTACTGCTTCACAAATTACGGATAAGTCCTCTCACAACAGTGTCATCATTTATGGAAATCAAAACTTTATTGCTTATTTTTTATTGAGAGGTTTGTTTACACCCTAAAATGGATTTAGGCCCTTTTAGAAACAAACTG
>JXSR01S025006.1:0-12403 GCA_000969725.1 Ophiothrix spiculata
TTGAATCGGTAAGTCCAAAAACACAACAAACAAAAATCATCCATCAATAATATTCTTAAATTCTGAATAACTCTTACTAATAATATTTTAATACGGTATGATGAAATTTTTAATTAATTTTTTTATTAGTCTCAGATTTAGTCTTTAAAATCACATAAAAAACTGTGCACATAAATTGATTAAACTGAGAGAGCTATAAAATAGAGTTTAGATATTCAGTTTGAAAAGGACTCTGGCTTTGAGCCTTTCAAAACATTTGCTTTCCCTCCACAGTTTCTCAGAATATAGACACCTGCATATAATTGGACTGCATCCCAGTGACACACTTTTCAATTAGGATATTCTTGACATAATGCCCATATTAATCAATGTATATATACTCTGTAAATCTTGAAGTATGCAACAAGCAGCCGATTAAATTAGTCCGTATTTCTCGAATCATAACCATGTACCACCAAATCTTGCTGAAAATTGAAATGAACTGATGTTCAATGATTATCCATGTGTTATCAAAAAAATTAGCCCAAATTAAAACCAAAATCATGAACAATACATCGTCTATACATATATTAATTACGTAGTGATTTGGTCTTAATCAATCCTAATCAATCATTACTAGTCTCATACACAATACAAAACCACCAGCTCACAATGTGGTAGCATTGGCGTAGCCTGGGGGGTGCGGAAGGGGCGCGCGCACCCCGGGGTCTACAACAAATAAAAATGGAAAAAAGAAGTAAAAACATTTGGAAAACAATGAAAAAAGGGCACAGTAGTCATGGTAGTTCTAATTACTGCTAATAATACATTTGGCGGCCCGTCCAATTTAGGCAGGTGCCCTGGCGGTCCCCTGCCCCGATGCCGTTTTGGACTAGGATTTCTTGCGCACCCCGGGGGTACACAATCCTGTCTATGCGGGTGGCTAGAATACAAGGGATATGCTTTGGATCTTGTAACAGAGTCTGATTGCTTGTTGCATACTTCAAGGTTTAAAGAGTATAGATCAGTGATCAATGTAGACATTTCTATGTATACATTTGTTAGCAATCCTAGTGCAAACCACTAGGGTTCATACCTCTAAATAGCTACCAGGAACCAAGCCATGACCAAAATGGGAACTATTTGCTTTTGGGGCATCCAGAGAATCTAATCTGAGCCGTGATGTGTAATAAAATATTAAGATTTTATATTACATCATTAAACTTGAATGTCTTCTTTCATTTTCTGACATTTTATTTGAGAAATAAACAAAAATTACTCCGCAAGAGAGATTCGCCAAATATTGGTCTGATCCCATTTTTTGCCAATTCATACTTGGGAAAGCAGAGTGGTAATGACATTACTACGTTCAGCGTTTCTAAAAGCGAAAACTTCCCAGGTGATTCTATGCTGAAATTTTGATGTAAAATATATGTTTTACTTTCACCACATAATGGTCGTATATTAATCTAAGAATTCTAAATATGAGAAAAACACCCTCAAAAATGATCATTTTATTATATAAAAAGATAAGAAAGGCATTTAGTGGTGTAAAACCACTAGAAAGTGCCCACATCCCAGGCCCGCATAATATGGGCATGTGATGCTAGTTAGGAACAGTAGCTTTTGTCCTTTTGTGGTTTCTTAAAAATAGAATATACATTCCCGTTTTCTATGTTATAAATATCTTACAGTAGCAGATTTAGACAAATTAAATGATCAAGCTTGTCCATGAACATGTGATTCTGGCCGATACTACATGAGTCATGTTTTCTGTAAAATAATTTCATTAACATACCATTTCCTATTGATTTGGGTGTTACATTAACCATGCTGCTCAGTTTAATGTAAAAATAAGGATGTTTTGTTTCACACTTATCAAATATATTATGATAGCAATAATTATAAATCAGAACAAACACAATCAAAAAATCATCCTATTTATTCTCCAAGTATACATATGACCACTGCTATCTTATCAATTGAAGGGCAATACATTGTTGTTATCATTATCAGGGCTGTGATTGAGGTTTATAAAAAAATCTTGGAAGAATGTAATAGAGCGAAGCAAGCAACGCGAGCAGAGCGACTGCATGGCGGAGGGTCCAGGCCAGAGGGTTTTTACAAATTAAATATTGCAGGAAACAACATTTCAGAAGCAGTTTTAGATTAAAATTCCTTTATCATGATTTTTTCCAGTTTGTGTGATCAGTTTTTCTAGCGATTTACTCATGAAAAATCCTGGGATATATTACAAAAAAATTTGAAATCAAGACAAATCTGGGCAAGTCACACCCCTGCATTATAGAGTGTGACTATAGTTTATCGCTCGTTTTTTCAATCGTTCGTGTGGTTTTTCCTTCCGACGCTTGTTGTTAAGGCCTTCTGTGTACTGAAGCACTTATTTACGCACGTATTTGCAGAGTGTGATTTGTTGTTTTTTGTTTACACTCACGCTATTGACGCACGCATTAAGAGTAGCGTACACGACCCGATTTGAAATGAAAAACAACTGAGATAAAATGAGATATAGTATAACATAAAATCAAATATAGAAAACAAGAATCATCACAAATGGGCAAGAGCTCTACCACTGCAACGCATTTAAACAAATATTGTTTTCCATTGGGTTCAATTCAGTTCAGTTCAAACAGTTTTATTTTCCATAATATGTACATATTAAAATAGTAAATTAGGTATTCAAACATGCTACAGAGTTGTTCATCGCTAATCAACAACGATGCATCCATGCATCTGCGTATTTTTTATCGCGCGAGGGTGGCTTTAGCCACCCGAAATTCTAAATGTTTTCAATTTAACAGATACTGTAAAACAAGAAATATTTGCGGAAAGAAAGTTTTGCGAATTTCAGAATCTGGGTTTTTTGGCGGCATTTTAATTTCACTAATTGCATCGGCATGCCATTGAAATCATTGTACATTATTTATATTTGTGGCAAATTAATTTTACGATTTTGGGGTATTAGCGAAATTAGCGAAATTAAATTGCTAGCAAATATTTCTTGTTTTACAGTACTCATCTCAATAAAAATACTTTAAAGAATCTGAAACAAAATGCTAGTTTTTAAATGATTGTTGCTTTGTCGTTTTCTAAATGTTTTCAATTTAATAGATACTCATCTCAATAAAAATGTTCTAAATGTTTTCAATTTAACAGATACTCATCTCAATAAAAATACTTTGAAGAATCTGAAACAAAATGCTAGTTTTTAAATGATTGTTACTTTGTCGTTTTCAACTAAGCGCCAGTCCTTGCACGTACTCAAGTTCCCGACGCGCGATGAACAGTGCGCCGATTTATGTGCACTGCGTGAACGCACCTCCGTGTATACTGTGCCGTGCGTGACGCGGTTATTTGAATATCAACTGTGGATTCATCACTAATCAACAACGGCGCGCTCCCGTATAAGAAGATACGGTGAGTTGTTGAAAAGACATTCAAATACAAACAAAAATTATGGGGGATGTGATAAAAAGGCCAGAAAGGCCAGAGGTAATCACAACCCTTAAACTTAAACAAACTCAAATAATATAACAGAAACAAAGACAAAACACAAGTAACCTATACAAAAACCAAATTTGCTCCAAACAAGATATTACTTGTAATTTAATAATTTAACAAAATATGACGCTTAAACTGAGACCGGAAGTGCTTTACTGATTTTGATTTTTTGATTTTGTGATCAATACATTTCCAATAAATAGGACCGCAAGTTTTAATAGATTGATCTGAGAAGACTTTTTTGTTTCTAGTAAGACTCGAGTATAATCATTTCCATTTCTGGTGTAATATTCATGTGAATCACTATTTTTTGAAAAGAAGCATTTGAAACTCTCAGGTAGTTTCAAATAATTCATTTTTTAATAAACCATACGGGCAATATGCCTTCTATATCATGACAGTTTAAAATTGTAAATACATGGGTGTCTGCTGCAGCTACATGCTACAAACATTAGTCTTTAACACGTGCAAATTTCTATTTAAAAGGTGAAGAATATTTTTTGTTACACTGAAAGCAACTAATAAATATAAATCCTACATACATCAGTACGAGATAATAGTGATGCTTAATTAATTGGCTGTGTAGTCCAAACCAATAATGTATTGATAATGATCATATGATTCAGGCTTGTTTGATTTGCTTGTGTCATCATGCACATGTTGTCATACATGTGAGCAAATTATATATAAATTATTTCTCAAATATTGACTACATCTGGGGACATGTGGATATCATCTACAAAATATCATAGCACAGTGGTGGAGGATGGGAAGGACCAAATGCCAAGTAATCGACAAAATATGTAACATTGACTTTATGAAAATTCTGATTGCACTTTCTAGATGTAAAGCAATTATTTCTATTTTGTTTTTGATGTAAAAATGGTACGGATAAAAAGTATTCTAGGCTTGCATATCAACCATATCTTTTGAACACTGTAGGGCACACTATGCAATGCTTGTTTTTTTCATTTTTTTAAATAAATCTTATTTAAGTCCAAAGATAAATTATTGATAATTAACATTTTTTGATATTTTATTTTATCAAAAGTAGTTATAATAAAAGATGCTTTCATGTTTTTTAAATAATCTTCTCTTAGTCCAAAGATAAATTATTTATTTACATTTTTTGATATTTAATTTTATCAAAATTAGTTTTAATAAAAGATGCTTTGAATTTATCTGATCGCAGACAACAAATAAACAGATGCAAGAATGAAAAATTTCCATCCTGAAATAACAAAATAGAATGATGGAGTGTTTTTACACACAACAGGAAAATCTATCAGGTGATGAGGATGCGTTCATTAATTATGTATGTAATTGTCTGGAGGACTAGTGTCAAAATACAACAGTCAGAGTAACTGATTAACTAGTATTAGGCAAAAAAATATTGTTGCGCTGCC
The DNA here is from genome assembly GCA_000969725.1 of Ophiothrix spiculata. Lineage (NCBI taxonomy): Eukaryota > Metazoa > Echinodermata > Ophiuroidea > Amphilepidida > Ophiotrichidae > Ophiothrix > Ophiothrix spiculata. The sequence goes on from JXSR01S025006.1 coordinate 4,908, forward strand.
CTTTTCTGACCGACCATTTTGAAATTGTATGATTTAAAAATAAAATTTAAATAAAATTATGTTCTAAATGTTATCAATTCAATAGAAATCTATCTTTATGTCTATAATGCCTAGTCCATCTTGATGGTTCGACGGGTGAACCCCAGCTTGCCGGCTTCGCCCTCCACCAACGCGAAGTTCGCTGCGTAGTCCATCTAGATGGACTATCAACACCTAGAAATGATTAAGGTTTAACATAGCTCAGCATAGATTAGTAGGCCTTGGTCCAACAACAACATATTGAATTGTGTGATTCATAGGCCTACAATGATTTGTCAGCAAAATTCAATGGCACAAACATTTTTTTTACTCTTTTCGCATCAGAGAAATGTTGAACTAAGAAATTCAAAGCATCATTTGTCATAATGGCATGCTTCAGGACAGGATGTGGTTGATAATAATTATAAAATAATAAAATCACTTTTATGAATGAACCTCACATATGGCACAGTATGCTGTACACAAAATAAAGTACAGAAAAATGAAAAAACAAAAGAACTTAAAACGACAATACAAGATACAACAACTGATAAAAAATGACAGTTCAAGATATCACAAACAGGTGAGTTTTGAGGTCATTCTTTGAAAAGGCCGAGTTATGTAGCATTTAGAATGGTGGTATGTTCCAGAGTTAAGGAGCGGAAAATTAATGTATTAGTGTTGGTACACTTGATCTAAGATTGTCATACAGCGGTACAGGATCCTTTATGGCAGTAATGCTAAAGCCACATAGAAAGAGTAGTCCTAGGGCATTGTCCTCATGCATGGTCTCAGATTAGAAAAAACATTTTAAAATCATCAAAAAGAAAACAGAAGTATCAATTTTGGATACAAATTCCCTAGTGAACAGGGATCGTTGCTGACAGTTGACGAGTATCTGTTCAAGGTTGTGTGCCGCAAAGATCTGTCTGAAGTTGTTAATTGTAGCCATAATTGTTTTAGCTGATTCATGAAGAATTGCAATATTGTTCAATTTCATCTGCTATGAGTGGACTTCACAGCTTCCTGTAGGACAGGCTTGCTTGTAGATGCCATGACATTGACCTCACTGTATATTTTCAGTCTATTTAAAAATCTAACAATCACAGGCCTAAAACCAACTTAATCTGACCAATCAAAACAATATGCATTTCAACTATCGTATACACTTATAGACAAAATAAACTTGAAACAATGGTTTTGTGATAATCAAGGAAGAGAGGTATTATGAAGTACTTTTTAGTCGATAATGTGACAACTTGTTATTATTTCTTTAATGGGGCATACAAGGTCTCTAGCTCTTATCATCTATATAGTTTTAAAAGTTACCCATAGTTTGAGTTCACAAGAAAGCTAGTGTTGTGTCATTTAACAAGTTATCAGCTCTTCACTCAAATGGGTTTGACATTGTTCAATTCTGGAAGGGTAATAAGTTTGCTGCCAACTTGTAAGGCAATCCTTCTTACTGTAAATTCATTATAACGAGTCTGGCCCTATCGTTTCAGAAGAGGAATAAGCTCTCTAAATCATCAGGGTCACTACTGGTTGCTTCAAAACTTAACTGCCAGTTGACAGCCCAAAACCGCCAGTTCTGATAGTTTGTTTTTTTGCAAAACAATGCCAACCAACCGGCAGTTGAGTTTTGAAGCGCTCTCTTTACTACAAACTGCAAACCTCTCAATAAAGTATTAATTTGACTAATAAAGCAGAGGGATGGGCTCACTAATTTCAAATACTTTGCCCTCACCTGCAACCTCTCCCATGCAATCTAGAAAAGTACTGGCTCAAGGTTACAAAGTTTACATCGACTTTTACTCCTACCAAATATTCCTGTCCAGGCCTATTCTCTCCTCAAAAAGTAAAATATACAGTAACACCACACAAGTGTTGCATCCACATATTCAGATAAAAAGATACTGCATCATGTGATTTTTGCAGCACCATCATTGCCAACATAAAAGAAAACAGATTCATTTGGGAGACAAACCCAGATGCTTCTTAGTAACTCTTCATAATGATTCTCTCAAAATTTCAAATTTGGGGCACATTTCACTCACACACACCTCTACCCATCCCTCACACACTCTTCTCCCACCTGTGATTTTCAGCGGCGGCAGCAGCATCTCATTTCTGGGGGGTAAACGTGGGGAAAGACCAATTTCTGGGGTCCAAAAATTATTTAACTTGTGCGTAGGGCGCACAGTGTTTCTGACGAATTTGTTTATTTTGGCTACAAAATGGCTATTTTGGGCTAAATATATTTCATATTGAAATATGCGCGAAGCGCACACAAATTTGTACATTTTATGTAAAAATGATCAATTAAAAGGGGTAATTGAGTGAAATTTGCACAAAAAAGCTTCTGAATTTTTTTCTGGGGGGGCGCAAACTGGTGGGGGCAAAAAAATATTTTTTTTTTATAGTGGTGCCACCACTGGTGATTTTGTGTATAACATAAGGGCGTCATAAGACACTCAGCCAATTTAACCCTGAAGCTGAAGATGTTCAGCCAAGGGTAGCACCAGGCCAAAAATCTTGGGAGTCCCTGAAGACATCAATGCATGTATAAAATACAACAAAACTCAGAATTTGGTGAGTCCGGGACTCAGAAATGCAACCAAGCGCTAAGCTTGTGTTCAGCCTAGTAATTTCTTTTACTTCCTCAACCTTTATTTCAGGTGCACATGCTCCCTGCAGACCTACATGTATGACCATGTAGGCCTATATAAGGTGCATTGCACATCATTTCATGCAGATGACTACAAACCAACTCACCATAAAACTGGCTGTCACCCTCCATCATGTACCTCTCTCAGGTGTTAACACCTTACAAACACAGTATGAAACCCCATGATATTTCCTCTAGTAATCCAATATGGCAATCAAATAACTCGTTCATAAAGATCAAATATCACAATTCCACCACGCTGATTATCCTCACATAAGTAATAGGCCTATATCCAAAAGCTTGTTCTGAAGATGAGATATTAGACAATAAGTCCAGGCTGATTTATCTTATATTGGTCCAATCCAAAATCTTGTTCACAAGATCACAGACATGACCACAAAGATTTATTTCATCATCAAGAGTCCAATCCAGGATCCAATTCACCAAATTATATCACCAATATTTCCTGGCTGATTTATCTAATTTATCCAATCAAAAATCAAACCACGAATGATTACAAAGATTTATCATAAATCAGAGTCCAATCCAGGATCTCGTTCATAAGATCAGATATCACAAGTACATCCACGCTGATTTATATTATCACCGAACCAAAGTAGTATTAGGTATCATATATCATAACAATGATCGTGACACCTATAGATGTTTTAAAAGTTGAACTTCAATAAAAATAACAATTTTGAAGTAAAATCTACCTGTTTTAGGCTCCAAAGCAATAATTTTAGCACAATGGCTCCTCCAAGCTGATAAAATCAAACAGGAATTGGATCAAATTTAAAATTTGTAAATGTAGGAAACTGTATTGCAACGTAGTGGTTAGTATCACAATGTGATAAAGATCTATAGCCATACAGACAGTGTCAAGATCACCAAGTAATAATCCAAATAAGTAATAATCCAAAGGTCCACAAGTTTATCCAAGCTTAAAATCCCATGATTCAATCAGAATTAGTAGATCATAAAATCACAGACACATGTTTCATTATCGCTGTTCATCCCACCATAGAGTTATAATTACCAATAATAATGGTAATAATATCTCTATGATCCCATCACTTAAAAGTATTATAACCTTGTGTAATCCAGCGATCCAGTAGTTTATTAATCCTGCGATGATATTACAATTTAATTGATGACTCGGAGATCATCAGTATAGTCCCTTACCAAAGTCAAATTCAGGCAAGGTTTCATCTAACAATATAATACAATCCTAAAGTATATAGTTCACAAGTCTGTTAGTATATATCCTCAATAGCCACAAATATAACCATCCTTTCAGAAAGATTCTCATAAAATCACAGATTCAAGCGGGTATTGACCTAATCCATCAAACCAAAGCAAAACGGGTATCAAGATTTATATGGAGGTCTTGATCCATTTAAAGAAGTACCAACATCCTCAGCAGCAACGTCTATCCAACCAACTGTCAATAACTTTCCAGTAGCAATCCTGATTTGATATGGAAAAGCAGTTTTTAAACTGCCAAATAAATCAGTCGTAGGCCTAACATAGCGCCTACTGCATACTGAACGATTCAAAATTACACGCTTGCGACAGTGTGTTATGATAATATCATAATCCTACTCCGTGAATAGACATACTGCTACTTGCATGGTCCTAGCAATAGTACACCACGACCCAAATCAGCACTTGAATGCAAGAAAGACGTTTCTGTAATAGCTGCCTTATGTCAGATTTATATAGTGCCTTGGCACTAGAATGCTAAAAAATGCCAACAAAGTTCTTTTATATTGTCAGTGGCTCTTCAAATGATTCTTCTGGTGATGGTGTCACCTAAGGCCTTGTACCCATAGGTTGTTCCCCTGTAGCATGTGCACTTGTTCTGTGTTCCATTGTCCCCAATTCTGCCCTACAAAGTAACAGCAGAAATGACCAGACGATCAATTCTCTTCCATAAATTAAGGCAGTATCTACTATATCCAACATATGCACATACAACTTTTTTGCATGGCATATGGATTTGAGTGAAATTGTATGCGTAAAGGAAGTATCTGCTATGCTTTATAAATGCACTTACTGCGTTTTTACTTTGTAGGGCAGAATTATCATGCACCAAACACAGGTAGAATCTGCGGTACACAAGGTCACTGATACAGCCACTAGGCAAAACAAAGGTTTATTGTTTGTGTGGAGAGTGACAATTCGGGAGAAATGAACATGGGCACACGCCACACGGGACCAGACTGAATACAAGGCCTTTAAAGAGTCATTGAACATAGGCTGAACATCAAATTTCATATTTTGTTACAAATAGCAGCTATTCCATTTTCGACTTTTCTGTATTCACATGCTGATATGTGTATGGCCCTCATAATCACGTTGTGGACACAGGAAGAGCCTATTTCTGATAGTCAACTACATCTGACCCTATTTTTATCCGTAACACTTAAAGAGATTAACACAATGGCCGCTTCCTGGCCTGTCCTGTACTGTTTAATTATTCAAGACGAAAACTGTCACATCAAGAAGTGGACTTATTCATGTGGCTGTATGATTTTGGAACCAATAGCGGGGACCAATACAATTACATATGTCATCAAAATCCTGAATGTTGCCAGATTTTGGAAAAATAAATTTATTTGAAGGCTACTTTCATTTAAATATTTGGTATATTTTAAAAACTAAATAAAATGAACCCTATTTGTCAAATACTTTGATTATCAGCTGATGCGGTTATGTGTTTTTCAGAGGATCGTTATCGTGGGGGGGGGCACTCAACTTTGAAAGTGGTAGGTATGTCAGGCGCGAAGCTCTGAAATGGGGGTCAGGTGAACTGATTTTCTGTAAAAAAATGGACCTTTGAAACCGATTTGGGGGTCTAGTGAACTGAAATTTTGCCCCAAAATAGCCTACTGAGGTGAAAATTTTCACATTTCCTGAGCAATTTTTGCAGTTACAGCTAAAATTTTGTAGTTTTTCTCAAAACCAGGGTCAAAAGAATTGAATCACGTTGAAAATGGGGATCTAGTGAGCGGCCTGAAAAAGGGGAGTCTTGACCGCCGGACATATATATCCTACCCACAAATGTGAGTGAACCCCCCCCCCCCCCCCACGATCATTATTCATAAGTAAGTGATTACAGTCTCCCGCATCAGAATGTTAGAATGTTGACAGGTATGAAGTCAATACAGGAAAGTTACTAGGCCTATCTAACATTTAGGAACCAACAGCAATAATGTCATAGGGAATAAAAGTGTTAAACATCCGTAATATTGGCCAGTGACGTCACACAGTTGGTAAACTGTTCCCATGGTCAAATTATGCATATATTATTTCCCTTTTCCTCATGATCCTGCGGATTGGGCAACACTACCAGTGAAATTTTTCACAGGGATTTTGTTTTCATGAATTTACAACATGAAAAATAAAAATATAGGTGATTAATTTACATTTCAACATGTTCGAAAGTTCCAAAATATACATTATTTGTATCAATTTGTATATATAGCCACAGATCACAGCAGGTGGCTTGTTTGACAAAATGCTAACAAACTGCGAGTCATGTGCAGCAAGTTACCTGTTTATGGGTGACCAGCGATCATTCAGTCGTAAGAAAGTGTGACTGAGCATGTAAAACTTGAATTTCATATTTTTATGAGGTATAGATGTTCCTGATGTTAAAACAAATCTGGAAAACTGTAATAAAAGATGAACTTTCACAAATATAACAACTGTCTGCATGATTATTAATAGGCCTACAAACCAAAATAGGCCTAGACAACTGAAAAACAAATGCTGGATTTGTTATCGCAAATTTAAAAAGTTCAATGTAAGGTGATGTGCTTTACCCCTAACAGATTTCTTAACTTTTTCTGTTTTAGCCTAACTCCTGGTCCTTGAAAAGGGAGTGGTGAAAAATGCATGTTTCCACTAGGATTTGAACCGGGGACCTACCATTTCCCAAGAGAGTGATACCAAAAGCAAGCCTCCGCTGGGCAGCGATTTGGTCCCTGCATATAACCCCCGTCAGTTACGCATTTGGATTTGTTCATGATTTTCTAAACTGAGATTTAGTCCAATAATGCCAATTTGTTATTAATTCATTGGTATTGGGGTTGGGGTAGTTAAAATCAAAATTATTACAAGTCAAATTGTGACCAGTGGTTTTTTTAGATTAAAATAAAGAATGATTGAATATATTAGTAGCTCAATATGAAATTTGTGTGAAGCAATAGACTTAGTTTGATTATACATACAGATTTTAAAACTATGAAAATTCAAAGCCCAAATATTATCTGTAACGAAAACAAGAAAATTTTTATATTTTTATCTTAATGCTACTAGAAAGCTTATCAGTCCAAAGGTACTTCCTTTATTTAAAAAAAAAAGTAATCTGATCCATAGGACTTTTGTTTTCTTGATGATACTATCTGCAATACAAATCCACCATCACATTATAATCAATCCACTGACAACTAGAAAACCCAAGTTCTAGATAGCCCAGTGATCTCACCCCTTTTTCGGGGTAGGTAGTAAATTGGTTTTCTAGATCACTGGACTTGGTAGTTATATCCCTCATATTGGTTTGTGTCACCCAAAAAAAAAGGGTTCTATTAAGGTGGTATTAAAGGCAAAATGAAGTTGCTCTGACTGAGTTAAAAATAGGCTTGTTGCAGAGTGCTAAGCAAAAAAATCATAATTCCAAAATTTGAGCCAAATCGGAAAAACGGTTTTTGAGATATTGCTGTTTAAAGTTTCTTTGTATTCTATTGTTTTTGCCAATATATTGATGAAGTTAATGAGGAAAACTGGCAAAATGTGCTCATTA
>JXSR01S025006.1:13198-24273 GCA_000969725.1 Ophiothrix spiculata
TTTTGCTCAGTGTTTTAAGCTTTACTTGTTCAATGTAATCAAGTGCCTCTTAATGCAGTTTTTAATTTCCAGAAACATCCTTTCGAAGTGGTTTATTAAGCAATACATCCTGTAGTACTAACTAATTATTAGCATATCATTTGCCAAATTTATCAAAAAACGATCATCTTGCATAGTGAACTTGACAGTAACAGATCGCTATAATTGATTACTTTCATTGTATCCACACACCTGTCAATCAATCACATATTTGACCGATTTATAATATCGGTATTTTTGACGCCAAATATGGACATGTACATATTCAATCAATGCACACTTTGTGTAACTAATCAAATTATAGGGTAGATTGGGGGCACTTAACATGTGGGAAGTTAGAACATTTCTGGCCTACATGTAATACAAAAAAAGGACCAAGTGACAATTTTGGTGAAATAGAGTTATTACTTGGAAATGCTCAAGGGTTACCATATCCATCTCATGTATATATCTCCTCTCAAAAACATTGATCAATCTTACACACAACTACCTGAAATAAAATATCAAAGTTTGAAAATCATGTTGAACCAAACTGTAAACAGTTTTTGGCCATCACTTGGGTTCTTTTGATACGATAAGGCAGAAATTTTATCCTTACACTGTCAATAATTTTTTTTGACTTTTATATCACAAGCACCAGGATGTATTTGTGTACAAAAAGAATACATTTTCTAACTATATTTCAGTACAAAAAATCCACAGTGAAAAAAAATTTATACAATTTGAAAGCCACAACACTATTATAGACCATCACATGTTTCCTACTAATATTTGTATTATAAAGGCGGTGAAAAGTTGCTGTTTTCCCCATCAGGAACATTTCCCACAAATACTGCAACTGCTGGTAGATATAACTAAAGTTGGGAGATAGATGAACTGAATATAGGTACAAGGATATAAAGCTTTTAACGTTCTATAAGGATATAAAGCTTTTAATGTTCTAGTGTACGATGCGTATTTCTCCATTTCTTTATGCTGGTAGATACTGATACATAGATAGGCCTATACTGCAAATATGAATATTTTTGAGCTATGTAATTTTCACGCACATCTAACTTGAGTCTTTGCACATGTTTTAATTCCATGTCCATTAATTTTTTTAATGTGCAGTGGTATATTCATACCATTTTTGCACTGTACATTTATTTTCACGCTAGATGAATAATTGTACGGGTAATTGTAGTGCGAAAAATACCACTACACAGTACCACATGGTAAAATGTTGTGCAAATAATAGTAGATTGCTGTAATGATCGAATCAAATTGACAAGAACATGACCATTTTTTATGGCATAATGAATGAAGTTCAATTTCTTATCTTATCTGCTCTCTTTCTACACATTGAATTTAAAATGGTGTCATTCTACTGTAAACTTAAACATGAAATTGCTATCTTCTACACATGAAATGAAAAATCATCATACTATAATTCACAGGATGGCATGTGTTTGTATGTTTGTTTGTCAGTTTATAACTCCAGAACCCTTAATCCTACCTGGACCAAACTTGGACCATGTATAGCAATTGGTCCTCTGAGTGTTATAGGGGTGGTCCGGTGGAGGTCATCCAAGGTCAAAGGTCATCTAGGCCTTGAAATTGTCCAAAAAGTTGACCTAAGGTCATCCTAAGTCATTTTGAGGTCACGGCCATAACTCCAGAACCCTTGACCCTACCTGGAACAAACCAGGACCATGAATAGCAATTGGGGCCCTGAGTGTTATAGGGGTGGTCCGGTGGAGATAGAATTTGTAATTTTCAGATTTTTTGCCACTCAAATACTACCAAAATTTGGGGCTCAGTCAGAAAAGTTGACCCATGTTTAAGGATTTCTTGTAAAAAGAGATCCATTAGAGCGATGAATCCCCGTTCGGCCAAATATTTGAAATGAATTAGCAAAGCGGTATCATCCTCGCTATGCACCAATGAGTCACAGTTTGATTCCTGGTCCCGGCGCTGTGCATGTATTTTGTTTTCAAGTCCATGTACTTGCTTTTGCTGGGTTTTTTGAGTATGGTACTCTAGTCTCCTCCTGCATTTAAAACTGATTAGAGAAAGAACTTGTAGTGCAGGAAGTATTACAAACCCGTTCCCATTTTATTAGTAAAAGATAAGTTGTACACATAATCAAAGTATAATGTCCAAGCTTTCGGACAAACATGCCTTGCATTTTTTCAGGCACTATTTTGACTCTGAAATTCAAGGTCAAAGGTATTAGGCAATAAAATAGTAAATATGTTCTGATTAAGTTTTAGTGCATGTCAAATTCTTCCCCTGGTTATAAGAAGCAAAAAAGTCAATTACACAAAATTCGTATGATTTTCCGTTTTTGAGATATAGGTCAAAATCATAAAAGTTCGTTGACCTTTGGCTAACGGGGTCAAATTTTCAAATTGCTCCGATTTCAATGAAAATGGTGTCAAATTAACCGGGATATCATATTGTTTTGAAAAATATATACTACGATGCATCTACTATGCCAGGACCTTCCAAAACAACGGGTCAAAGTTCAAGTGCTATACAGGCCTATGGGCTTTGAACCTTGAACCCTTAATATATCCGTACCTGGATATCTTGCAAGTGCCAAACTATACATTTTATGAATCAGCATGTCAGTCCCTTTAATTTGAGCCTATTTTCGTTGGAATCGGAGCAATTTGAAAAATTGACCCTATTACAAAAGGTCAACGAACTTTATATTGTTTTGACCCCTATCTCAAAAACGGAACATCATACAAAGTTTGTGTAATTGACTTTTTTGCTTCTTACAACCATAGGAACAATTTGACATATATTACAACTAAATTGGTTTATTTTTACCATTTTCGTGCTTAATACCTTTGACCTTGAATTTCAGGGTCAAATTGAATTTTGAAAAAATGCAAGGCATGATTTTCTGAAAGCTTGGACCTTCTACTTTTATTTCATGCACATCTTACCTTTTACTAACAAAATGGGAACGGATCTTTATATTTTTACATTTCATCCTGCACTATTGGGACCACTACAGAAATGAGTTTCATTTGCTTTTGATTGGCCTATTCTTGCAACCTAATCTTTCTTTATCATTACTGCTATTCAGTATCGAAGTGTTACGTGTAATCCGATTATCACCCAGACAACTGGATCACACTTTCTGGTCTGGAACTATGATCAAACTGATCATCACACAAAAGTATTGCACTATCTGTTGTCAGATGATGTGCGTGATCCAGTAACTGTGTGAGTTACGTAATCACTTCGATAGTGAATAGTCCCAGCCCTGGGATGTGAGCACAACTTTGAAGCATTCACACGCATAACATAACAGGACTTCTTTTTCTTCAGTTTCTTGATTTTTGTGATAGGCATTTTGTCAGATTTTGCAACATTAGGGTTATTAATGCACCACTTACAATCAAATTTAAACTTTTCACCTCGGTTTTGAAACACATACTATTTTTAAAACAAATATCAGCTGGGTTAGCTTGTATAAGAAACTTCCTGACATTTTTAATTTAAAATTTAAAAAAAAAATCAAAAATACTTTGTGTTTTGGTTCACTTATAAAATTAAGTAATTGAAGAGATTCAAAAAAAAATAAATAATATTAATATCTACAAAGTAATTTGATTTACCCTAAAATGAGGATTTCAATAGTCCATCATGGACCAACCGAGGTAAACAATAGCAGACAAATGTGCCACTTGCAAGGAAATTTAAACTTTTCACCTAAGTTTTGACAACACAGACTATTTTTAAAACAATATCAGCTGGTTTGTGTGTTGTATAGGAAACTTCCTGACATCTGGACTTTTAAAACAAAAAACCTCAACATAAATAAATTCCTTACAATTTAATTAACCCTTAAGAGTGGGCAAGCTGTCTGTTCTATTCTAGTCATGTACAATGTATTTTAAAATCTGGATATTCAAACATTTTTATTATTATTTTTTGAATAAAAAAAAACCCTCATGATTTTTGTTTGCAATTTAAAATCATGATTAAGAAAAATAGTAAAATTAAAATAAATTTAAATTAACTTTGGAAATTGTATATACAGTAAACTTCCGCAATACGATGCAATCATCAGTTCCTAAAAAAACAAATTTGTGAGGTTCTTAATTTTGTGAAATTTTTGTCTCCAATAAATTTTACAACAGAATAATTATAGGTAAAATTAAACAATTATTAGTTACACCCTGTTTGTTCATGCAATACAGAGAGACGTCTATGGTTGGGTGCTGTATCATATTAAACCGTATTGCATGCATGAGGCTCAGATTCCCCCTATATGAATCACACCCGAAATACCCGATACCGGCCTGGAATACCCCACATCTGAGTTCCATTCAAATTTTATCAGGTGTAAAACCAGATTGACAAAATCGCTATTTAGTATCAAAGTGATTATGTAACTCACCCAGTAAAGCTCAATTCATAGTCGGCCTCCAAACAAAATTTTTTTTACCAAACATTTGGTCGTGACGTAAAAATGACGATTGACTCCAAACAAAATAACTTCAACACAGAGTTGAGACCAAACAAAATTTCGCGCTAGATTGCACACGTTATTTAATTGCCACATACATTGGACCAAATGTTTGCTACCCGTTCATAGTTAAAGTTCGATGGCAAATATTTGGTGACGTCACGACCAAATGTTTTGTAGGAAAAATTTTGTTTGGAGGCCGAGTATGAATTGAGCTTTACTGGATCATGCACATCACCGGACAACAGTTAGTGCATTACTTTTGTGTGGTGAGCAGTTCTTTACGTGTAATCCAATTATCACCCAGATAACTGGTTCACGCTTTCTGGTTTGGAACTATCCATGTACGGGCTAAATGTATGTAATGTGGTTTGAGGATATTGAGGATAAGTTTGTGTGCACGACTTTAGCATGCACATGCCGAAACACACCATGCGTGCACAGTTATCATTGTGTGATAACTTTCTAAATACACGATCAACATTATTTTTAGACTTAAAAAAACGCAATACGGTTATATATTACTTGGGCATGGGATTCAAGGGTTCATGTCAGCCAAGTGATAATTTAAATATTACCATTCTGGGGGAATGTTCTTAAAACTTACAGCATGAGTTGGGTTCCCCCTTTGATTTTGTAATTTTTGCACTTGCTATAATCAGTAGCCTAAATACCTGTTAAAGGAGCTTGGTCCCATTTTTCAAAATTTAGTTTTTAATGTCATAGGAAAGAAGACCACTCACAAGATTTCAGTTTCAGCTGAATCAGTCAAAACCGTTTTGACTTTTTAATGGGGAATTTTGTATTTCTGAGCTGCCTATATCTTACTGTGCAAAATTAATTATGGTCACCATAATAAGACACATTTTCATATATATCTCCAAAACAGAACATATCACTTAGCCATGAAATTTCACAGGAGTTATGAGAAAAATGTGAGCAACATTTTGGTACCAAAATCTTAAAAAGTTTTTAAAAAATGTTGAGGCAATCGGACCATGCTCCTTTAAAGCGATCCATTCTTTTTTTCCTGTAGTTAGATTTGGCTGAATAGCTTTTAGTATGATTTAAATGTAAATATCATCAATCATTACTTTATTTACGCACCTGACTTTGACCAGATTTATATTTCATGGATGGTGTATTCTAATCTGACTATGAAGTTGAATTGCAGGTTATACTATAGGCACATCCACACCATCGGACGTAAATCTGTTTGGAACCGGTATTAAAATACAGCAGAAGTAAGACTGGACGTAACTTGTGGTGAGAACAGTGACCGGATGTAAGTTTATCGGACGTAAGTCAGACTTACATCCAATGATTTACTCCTGCTAAAGGGCAGGAGTAACTGCATTTACGTCCGGCATTAAAGTTACACCCAATGCATGTAAACAGCTATCGGATGTAAATATTTGATACTTCGCATTCTTTCAGTATCCCATAGGCCTATATTACTGTATCCATTGAATCTCTTCACCTAGCTTTCTAATCTGTACAGATTTGTGTTCAATCATTCCTTTTACCAGTGCTAATATCAGACTGGCCAATACCAACAGCCCTATTTCAGTATATTATCCATCAACTCGACCACTTCAAGGACCTTAATTTTTGTGACTGATTATACTCGTTATCATACTTTATTACGTTGAATCTAAATATAATGTGATGTTTCTCTCCATGCTTGGGTTGCGTAGAGTACAACCCTACCCCCGTAAATAAAAGGTTTACCTCCGATGACGTAGCAGTCGGGTGTAAACAACTGCGAAGTATCGGACGTACAATAATATTTCAGCCGTGTGAGGACATGGACCACGAGTAGCGGAAATAAATAATCGGATTACAAATAGCGGTAGTAAGTTAGTACCAGTAGTAAATACGAAGGTGTAGACACAACTTATGAGCCATGAATCACTATATAACAAACATGGAGGAATTCAACAGTATTGTCACAAGAGAATAGAAAATTGTAAAGACAGAACTGGAAATCACACTTTATTGTTCTGTCTGCAATTGTGACATTTGTATTCTCACATTGTTAATTTTAAATCACAAATCGTAGCAAATTTCATAAACAATTTTACTTCCACATTTCGAACTTGTCTGCAGAACATTTTATGCTTTGCAAAAAAGATCTGAATTATACAAGTTGGTATTGAAATAATTTGGTAATTTGGTTTGCGGAAAATTCCATGTAAGCCCCAGAAGGGGCCTCCCATCGCTGCCTTTTGGGGTGGGTGTTCACAAATTTTGGTATGGCGATGGGTGGTTTTTGTCAGATGAAAGCAACAAATTTGGGTGTATTTTAGGAAAATTGGAAAAAAGCACCCAATTTGAGCAATATTGGGTGCATTTTCCATCAAAATTTGTATACTGATGTTGATGTCTAAAATTAGAAGAAAATTATTGTTTGTTGCCATATTTCACTCTCTTGAGTGGCAAATCAACAGTAACTTCAGCTTATTCCAAAAACTTTTTGCCTGTAAAAAAAATAGTGGGAGATACACAAACTCCACACAAGTCATATAGGCCTACAACAAGATATTTGAAACTACATTTTAAAATGATGGCCAGCTAGTTAGGTCCAACTAGTTCGCCGCATTTTCATGGAAATTTTTTTTGCCAAAAGATGGAAAACTCAAATTTGGGGGGCAAAAAATATGCGCAACCAATAACTTGACAGTAATATAACACGGCTTTATTGAGTTATATTGCATTGTATCAAAAATCAGAACTTCCACTAAAGCGTTTTAATTACCGGTAATATTAAATAATATAATTAAGAAAGCACCTTTTCCATGACCAAGCCTGCCAAAGCTGCCAATAGAATGCAAGTATGGCAAATGTTCATTTTAAATTAATTACATAATTGTTCTAGACTCTTTAGCTATAAACAATTTGAGTATAATTCACATTACATAAGAAACATTTTTATTATAAGAGAATTTTGGATATTTAGAACACAGTCTGGGACCATATGAAATTAGCTCAACAATTTGTCAAATTGATTCAAACATTTTGAAAAATATAGAGAACAAATTACCAAATCTTACCTGAGCCTATCTATGTTGAAACATCGATTGGCTCAACATTAAAATCTTAAGAAGGAACACTTCTACACAAGGAAGCATAGTCCATATTTTTAAGTACATACTCATGCTTAAAAAACTCTTTAACCTTGAGTCAAACAAATAAATACAAAACAAATTATTCCAAAGGTTCAGAACACATGCATTAACATGTGCATGAAATTAAGAGTCAAAAGTAAACTAGTATTAAAAGTGCATTGTATGGTAAAAGCCAAGACTGTGAGTTAAACTAAATCAGGCATCAGTACTTAACTAAACCCTAACAGAACCCAATCTCACTTTGTAAAATCAAGAAAATGCGCTAGGTGAAGATACGTCACAGACAGGAGTTATATATTACTTTCCAGTCAGCAACTCAGCAGTGGCTTGCTATGGGTATCACTTGCTTGGGAAATGGGAGGTCCCTGGTTTGAATCCTGGTGGAAACTTGCGTTTTTTCATCACTTTTCTCTTTTTGAGGAAATAGGCTAGAGAGTGAGTTATACAGAAATCTGGATTTTTGAAAAGGACTGATGGCCTAGATTCTTCCCGCTACTTTTTTACCTACATATTTTTTTACATGAGTCAATAGAACATGTTTATAACTTGCAATATTGTTTACCAACTTTATTTTTCTCCGGAGGCAAAAATGGTGTGAAAACAGTTTCAAATCTTATATCTTGTTTCTACACCTATGATCAGATACTATTACTATTCGAAATCGAAACTATTACTTTGTGGAGACAGTTTTGCACAAGGAACAATTCAAGACCACTTTCAGCAAAATTGAACATTCTTAAAATTTTTGACCCCCATAGGGCTAATTGCGTGACCCCTGAATGACATATTTATGTTTTTGCATGTAACTCAAGAACCAAACATCGGATATAGGTAAGCCTATACTTTGACATTTGATCACCTGTAATGGCGGCCATTTTGAATTTTTGCGTTTTCTGAAACACCCTCAAGGGTAGATTTTTGGCACTCACTGGATTTGAAATCAGCACCCTCAAATTGACTAGAATCAGTCAAAAAACAGTATATATGTAAAAAACAAGGTCCCACTGGTTGTAGCTTGGACTAAATGCGTTTTCATGTTGGTGGCTGATGCATAAACTTACTGCCGCAGTTCATCTGCGATTTTAGTGAGATATATCATTAGGTGTACCAAAAACATGTCTTCTAATGCTCTTCTGAATCTTTTCAAGTCTCTTGTTTTACCACATGTTGTCTATTGTATTTGTGTTTGGGCTCCATTTCAGGGAAATCATATTGACAGGTTGGATAGGGTTCAAAGGAAAATTACCCGTGTTGTATTTTATAGGAATTCATTTGATGTTGAATGGGAATGTAGGCCTGGTTACGAAGAAAGGCTCACCGAACTAGGCCTATTAAAACTTGAGGATTCCTGCAAATTCCACAGACTTGTGTTTGGGTTCAAACTAATGAATGGCTTGTTACCTCACTCTTTTAACAAAATGGTGCATAAAAGTAGCCTTAATGATTCTAGATTGTTGCATGTAACAGCCAGGAGTTCTTCTTTTTTCAATTCCCTTTTTGTGTCTCTTCCACGTCTATGGAATGAAATTCCTTCTGATGTTAAAGAATGCCTTGATCTTTCTTCATTCAAATCTAAATGCAGGTCATTTTTCATAGATTTGTACAGTTGATTTGATTAATGTTCCTTTTTAGTAGGTTTAACTACTTAATTTAATTTTGTTCAGTTTGCATATGTTATGTTATTATATGTTCCTTAAATTAATGTACAGGATAAGTGAGCACTTTGTGTTTTGGGTTTTCTTTAAGCCCATTCATTTCTCCTAAATTACTTGCATATATTGTTTGTCTATCTGAACTTGCTATTGTGTTTTCATGTCATCAGCTGCCGCAGTCTGTTTGCGTTTTGAGTGTGAATTCATTTGTAGTGCTGTATGAGGTGAAAATTATTGGAAACCCAACACATTACATTATAAGTATGAATTCAGCTTTACACGACAGCGAACAGTCAGTGGCACGTGTTTACTCTTGTGTAAGCGCCACGAAACACTCGGTAATATTTGTGACCAAAATAATTGGAATGGCCTAGTTATCTATTTGGATGTTCAAGATCTCGCAACCAATAATGCAGAAATGGTAAACAAAATATATTTAGCTGCTGCCTTGAATAAAGTCACTTTTTCTTCCGCACTTGTAAGGTTGATCAAATATGACACTTAGTATCTTAAAATAAGTCAAACTTGACCCCAGATTTCTACATCTGTTAATATGTAAGGGCCATCATAGCATTATGATATAATTGTAACTTGGAAAATAAACAGCAATTGGCTCATTCCAGTGAAAATGAAACTTTTTTTGACTTCAAGCAAAAAATTAGCTTTTTTATTCGACCACATTTTCAGTCATACGTTTGTTATTAGGTATGTGAAAAGTTGAAATTGTTAAGTTTTTCTATCCGTGCATGAATGAGCACATGTTTTAATTCAAAAATGTCACAAACATCACCAAAAAGTTACACCAAACTGCCAAAAATGTTACAAAACAAAACATTGCATTAAAAGAAATACGATATAATTTCCTACCACTTTTATTTGTAAATATGTTACCCATCATTTTCGACATCTCGATTTTGGCCAAAATTTGAAAAATCCACTTCCCGAAGGAATTTTCCATTGAAATTTGGCTCAAATTAGGAGCATGAATACATTGACATTGTTGAAATAAAATTTGGAAAATTTTACTCCGGAGCGGTTATATGGGGCAAATCAATTTTTTTTGCACTTCTCTCCCCAAAATATTAATTTATGCTAATTAGCTCAAAAATGATGCTATCGATCTAATTTTTTTTATTCGCCAAAAGAAGCGCAACTATTTTTCTACAGCTTGTCCCAATATTAATGCAACAAGCAAAAACAAAACGCAACAGGTTGGCTAAACCAGACGTAACAACCTGCTTAAGGTGGTATTAAAGGAAAATGAAGTTGCTCTGACTGAGATAAAAATAGGCCTGTTGCAGAGAGCTAAGCAAAAAAATCTTAATTCCAAAATTTGAGCTAAATCGTACAAACTGTTTTTGAGATATTGCTGTTTAAAGTTTCTTTGTATTCTATTGTTTTTGCCAATATATAGATGAAGTTAATGAGGAAAACTAGCAAAATGTGAACATTAATATTAATTTTTGCCAATATTTTTCCAATATTTTATGAATAAACCTTCATACTACTTTTACCTTTAATAATTTTAACTTGAAACATGAGACTATAATACAGTCTCAGTTGAAACTTTGCCAATATGTTTCTATGACCTAAAACTTTAATGTATGATTTACCCGCCCATCTAATTTGCATATTTGCATAATTAATTTCAGTCCATGCTCGCTTCCGCAGGTTTTTCCTCCAGGTTCTTTGATTTTCCTCCTGCACTAAAACTGAATATTAAAGAAAGATATAAGACCCCAATGGAAATAAGCTTCATTAGAGGCTTTCTTGGGTTATCCTTGGCTA
>JXSR01S025006.1:24908-39084 GCA_000969725.1 Ophiothrix spiculata
ACCCAATTGGGCCAAAAAATCAAAAGTCATGGGTGACAGGGGGGCGCTTCAATTTTAACACTTTATAGTATTGCTTTAATTGAAAAATATACAAATATTTGCATCACATTTTCAGGTCCCTGCTTTGAAATTTACATTTTGATGTCTCTATTAAACTATCATACACAAACTATATCAGCCAAACCATAATATTCAGTGGTAACGGTGCATATTGTCAAACGATTTTCAAATTATTTTAATTTAGAAGTCAATTAATTGTTTTTAATTTCCGCATTGTTGTGAATTACATAAATGACATCAACTAGAAATTAAACTTTCATTTAAATTCCATTGTATTCTATCAAATCATCTTTTAATCATCGAATGAAATCATACTACAGAACTTGTTCAAAATTAACAGCACATTTTTAAAATGTCAACCTATAACAATTTGTCACGCTAAAAATAAAGTAGGTAAATCCACCCCCAATTTCACAACTTACACAATATAAAATGAAGTTCAGCAAAACATAAATAATCCTTACCATTTTTCTCTCTTTCAGCTCGTTTTTTAACTCTACTACCTCTTCGCTTGCGCAGGCTCAGTCGACGAACTAGCTTCGACATATTTGGGCTATATATTCCCAAGGATATTTCCAAAGTAATTCCAAAAAGTTAGCGGCTGTGAGAAGTAGCAAACTTTGCTAAGGTCGACACGGCAGCAGTGAGGTCCTCCGTGGAAAGCAAAAACTTATATACCATAATAAAGTCAACACTGATCACAGAACAAACATTCAAATGAGTATGAAGTCCAAACTTGCAGTGTAAAGGTAAAACATAAAATGTTTGTCAACCAAATGTCTATTCGGTTCACACAACTTTTTATTGCGCCGGCATCGTGAGAGGAAAAGAGGCAAAAATTTGTCAAGTCAATGAAACTTTAATCAGGTATTGTTTATGTGCAACGATACAGATATTTATTACCGAACTTGTAGGTCATCGCAGAGAGCAGAGTCACAACATAAGCAAATAAATCAGCTGATTATTAAATTCTGTTATATTTGTGTACTGATTGTAAAATTTATCACTAACTTGATTTCAAAAAGTCTACAAAGTTAATGAATGATGTTTGATACGGTTCACTGAGCATGATCCAAATTCCAAGGCAAGTCAAATCCCAGGAAGCTCCAGGAGAGAGAGAGAGAGAGACAATAGGGTAAATTACTTCCGTTTTGATCTAAAAAGTTGTAATTTGACCAATTAATCAAAATTATTCCAAAGAACTTGTAAGCGTGGTTTGGCCTGAATATAATCCATAGGTGAAACACGCAATGTCACTTCACAAAATTCACAATATTCAAATCAAAACATTGTCAGGTAACAGGATCAGGCGACAAAATGGCTAGCTCAGTCCCAGCCAGGCCTTCCTCGCCTGCTACAACTCGACAGATCACATGAATTATCTGTTGGAATTGATCAATTAAAATGTGGATTGACCGAGGAAGTGGCCAAATGTACTGTATGGATCATCTGATGGAATCAAGATGCTAGTGCCTCATCATATGTCTGTCTTGTCATTTTTACTCAAAACAAGAAGATTATTATTAGATAATCACGTCTGAAAAGAAATTAATTCCTTTATAATTGAAAACAGTTGCCACGTGCAGTACCACGTTGGATTTGCGGCTTAGTTCCAAGGTTTAGAGCATACAATTTTCCAATGCCAAATTCAAAAAGAAAGAACATTGTCGATCATCATGATCATGCATTTCTCCCAGCTTCTTAATCAGTCCTTGTAATGGTAATATTCACCATTACAGCTCCCTGAATATCACTTGCTTGATATATCGATTCACGAGGACGGCAACCACCTGCAACCTTCTATTTGTAAGCCAAAATTCAAGAATACATGCATAAGGTCCTTAAATTCAGCTTTCAGAATTCACATAAAATCTTCTCTACATTATCAAGAAAATATAACTCACAAAAAAAAAGTTTGCCCCTCAGATGATACTCAGAGGGTCTACCATGCTTCACTCCAGTCAGAGTACTTAATGTAAAGTAAAACAGTCTAGACTCTTTTGAATGTCATCTGAGGGGCAAATTTTTTCTGTATGTACCCCAAACTGAAGATTAATTGATCATCCAAGTTTAAACCTAACTTTTAGAAGTCCTTTAACTGATGATCTGACACCTGGGAGGGAGTTCTTCAAAAAATTTCATAAGGGTATGTGCCTGCCGGACTTCGAAAAACTGACCATCTCTATACCTATTTTTGGCTAAAAAACCCACCCATCATTATACCAATTTTAATGGAAGAGCACCCAATTTTACTCAAATTGGGTGCTTTTTTTTGCAAATTTTCCAAAAAGCACCCAACTTTCATCCGAGATGAAAAACACCCTATTGATATACCAAAATCCTGGAAAAATCACCCCAAAAGGCAGGCACATCATATACGTTTACCATGTCAATGTAAGTAACCCCCCCCCCCGATCTGACATAAGAAAGTTCATGAAGTCAAATTTACAATACCAAACTCAAGTGGAAACATCACTATAGATCTAACAAAATTTACAAATTTCTAAACAAATACATGTCACAAATACATTTTTGTCTAGATCATAAATTTGCATCAAAATGGGAAAAATAAAAAGTCACTACAATCTCATAGTTCAATAAAATCATATAAAACACTACCACACTACATTTCTCAAACACAAAATCCAGGCATAATAATATGGTACCAATAAACACAGTTCAGAAGTTCACCCATACATAGCTCAATTGATCTATGGAACTAATGCCTCTGAATATGATTTCAACAATTAAACAATTCAAAGTATTATCAAACTAATCCACAAATTCTACTCAGACAACGAATTGAACTTTTGTGAAGCATATGCAATTAAACACAAATACTTCACAAATATGTCCACAAAGTTAGCAAACAATGGAAATGCTATAAATGTACTTTTAGAATACCCCTGTTACTAAGCGGCTTTCTCCTATTACTTTTCAAATGACTTTTATTATCTTCATGGTGATCTGAATGGCGGACTGCGCTATGCCTTTTTATGCAAATATAATAGATAAGACATTGGAACATCCATCAAATTCAAGAGATAATAATCATTATCATCTATGTTAAAAATAACACAAAAATGTTATATAAAAGTGCAATGATAGCAGCCAAAGGTCATAAAAGTTTGCAATAAAATTAATTTTAATATTTTGTTTCTTATACAGTTTGGCTTTATCCAAATATGACCTTAAATGTTTCTTTTTGTAATACATGGTACATGTAATATTGCAAGAATCTCTAGTTCTATATACTTTATCTTTTACCCACATCTTACCAAGCCTTTAAGAGGGATGCCTACCTATACTTTGATCATCACTAAATAAGCGGGAATTGTTGGATTTTTCATCATCAGCAAGCAAAGGTAATCCCACTCACACGCGCCATAGATACCGATGCACGAGTTACACACGCAGCTGTTTTCAGCTACACACACGCTAATCTGTATCAATTCACGATGTGAAGAGGTCCGCCTATTTAGTGCTGATGAAAGTATAGGATCTGTGCTAGGATGCTTACAAGGAAGTTAGGAGGACATTGATTTGCAATGGGTTGTTTCTAATCATTTTCAATCAACAAAATGAAGTCTAGTGTTTTGAGTGTTAGTACAAAACAGAAGTAGGATTTTTGATCTAATTTTTTACAATTTGTATTAAAAAATAATTTTGGGCATTTTGAAATAACTATCACATAAAATAAAACTAATGTGCATGGTAGTTTTGAGACTAACAATTATCACATAACCAAATGCACTCTCAAAATCAAGTCCAAAACACCTGGGGGCCAGTCAAGTATAACATTGTAGGCATAAGGTGAACAAGAAAAGATGAATTATGGTTGTTTTTGAGGATTGAAGGGTGCCGTTTAGGGTATAAAAAACAACCAGTTTTTAACAGGGTATTTTTTTGAACCCTAGTGTGAAAATGGTATCGGTAAAGTCCCCATTTAGGGTGTGAATGGGGGAAAAAGGTATAATTTGGCTTCAGAAATAAACACCCTTAATAGGAGAGATTTGAAAAACTGTGGTCATGCTATGCCAACACATTATGAGATAAAACCTGGTTTAAACTGCTTAAAAACAACAGTATTAAATACCAGTTTCCCACTTTAAACTGAAAGGTGCAATTCATGATTTTGATGTGACAAAAACCTCACCTATTTTCTAGCTAAATAAAAAGAAGAAGAGTATGACATAAATGTACGACCATTCGTTTTCAAGTAACAAGCTTTTCAGTATTTTAAAAATCTCCATAGGCTACTGTGTTGTAATTACTGTCGGGTCCCCGACAATTTATAAAATGACACATTTTCTCACTTTATTAAAAAATGCAAGCACATTTGAAAGAATGGTGTGGGTATTGTAACATATACCACTCAATGATTCTTTTGAGCTAAAAAAATCAATTTTGATAGAGGTGACGTTGAGCTTGAAAAGTGGATCATGAATTGCCCCTTTAACCATTGAAATTATAAGGTCACTAAGTCAAGATCAGGAGTGTCTACCTCTTTCAGACAGTCCTGACTAAAGACCGGCTCAAAATCCCTTCTACATACCTGGACATCCGCTCAATCCCAAAATTACAATCTTGACGGAAGCGGGCAGATAATAAACAGACAGGCGATGCATGATCTTCTTATAAATATGCAAAGATTGTCCACACCATTCAACAATTAGAATCCATATCTATCTTTTTAGCTCCGAGCTTTTGGCATAATTATGCTGCAATGTCTTCTATCCCTTTTTCGAATTCTTAAGTGTAATATTAATGACAAATAGTTTTTACCTTGAGATATATTAACAAATTAAAAGACTGAAGTGACTAATTAGGCTTACGTTTGATTAAAATCAACAAGTGGTTTCTCACTGATCAGTAGATTATGAGGTTTCTTGAAGAAATTCAGAAAAACTCATCACGATCGAAGATGAGATTGCAAAATTTTGGTTTTTGCACCAACTTGTGATGTATACTAATTAAAAGGTGTCAATAAAGGTTGTAAAGCTTCTAGAAGAAATTCTGAAAACTCAGAAAGATTATAGCTGATTATTGATGAGACTGCAAATTTTTGATTTCTGCAACCTTTTGATGGTAAACTAATTGAAAGGTGACTTGCATTGCAAGATTATCATTTGCCAAAAAATACAGATCATCATGTAAGGTGAAATACCGCAAGACGATTAAAGTAGTTAATGGTTATGGTCACCATTTTTATAACTGCCTATTGTCAGACTACCATTATAACATTCCACTTTTGAAGGTAATAAACAAATATCCACAGCCCTTAGCACTGTTAGACTAAAGTGCTTCCGTTAGACTAAAGTGCTTCCCATAACAGCTCCCTAAAATAACTTGGGTTGAAGAAACAATTGCGATGTATTATCCAAGACATAATCCAATGATTGTAACCAGCATATGAAACCAAAAACTACTGATCCAGAATGACATGTTGTTTCAATAGTCCATACTTTAAACGCAGTAAACCAGTAGATGTTCCTTTTAGAGCATAGACTTCCCCTTTCCGGCTGTAAATGTTGTGACAAACTCTCTCACAGCAGATTTTTATCCGGTAATAAAGTATGGCAAGCTTAACTTGCCCTAGAATTGGCAAAAAAGTTTGTAAGACAATAATAAGCCACAAACTACTGTCCAAAGTTTCAATTACCTATAATTCTTTAGCACACAATTTGCAAATCTTTCTGAGATGACATCGGTCTTCGATACAATGTTCCCTAACACTTGAATAAATGACTTTCTAATATCATTTTAATCATCAGAAATCAAAATGTTAGCTTTACAATCAAGTCCATTGAAGGTATGATGTTAGGCATTTACACATTTGATCAAAAAATTATAGATGTTTCTTTATACTTTTTTCAAGGCTTTTCAACAAGTTTCCCCATCTGGAAAAATATTCAAGAAAAATAAAAATAAATTTGAAGAATCTTCAAAAATAGTAGTGTGAGGAGACAAGAAACATATTATACTTCATCTCAGAACAACAGTTTGTTGATGACAAAATGTGCCTTATGCATCAAATATTTTTCCTTGTGAAATTATCAATTTGATATGCATGGATTTTAACAGAACAAAGATTTTGTTTGTTGAAAGTATGCCAATGGAAAGCCAGAGCCAATAAAGTCAGTTCAAACAAAAATATGCATTGTGCAGATTTCATTTACATGTACATAGCCCTGCACTCTGGATTTGTCTTTGCATTGTCTGCAGTATTGTGGCGCTGAGTTCAAATATGTGATGGCCAGGATAAACCCACCTTGGCCCTATTTAAACTGTAGATAATGTAATTTGTGACATTCTTTATCCAGGACTCTTGACATCTTGTTGGCTCATCAAATAATTTCCTCCATTTCCTACAGACCTAGACCGGCCATGTAATAGCTAGATTGGATCACCGACTACCAACTGTTGTAGTGAGTGACGACCAATGTTACAGTGAAACATTAAATCAGTTAAAAGATATTTGTTCAGACTTTAGGAGGGGAGCTGTACAGAATTTTCTTGTTTCATGATAATTTTTCATTATGAAATATTTTCTTCCATTCTTCATACTCTGGTCAAATAACATTGCGGCGAGGTTACGACGAGTTTACGGCATCATACAAGGTAGAATTCAGCGGGCACCAACCAGTGTCCGTACAGGAGCGGGCGGTGTCTGTGAGCTGTAGAGACGCCGGAAGCGTGCAGCAAGAATTTAATTCTGAGTTAAAACCTTGCGGCTTGTATACAATGTCTTCAGTTATGGTCACATAACCACCGTTCGCCGACCAGTGACCAACCGGGCATCCCAAGCATTCGCCGGTCTCATACCGATCTCACACCGTTGTTGCGGCGTTGCAGTTTATGTGACCATAGGCTCATTCCAGTGAAAATGAAACTTTTTGACTTTAAGCAAAAAATCAGTTTTTATTATTCGACCACATATAAGCAGGTTTTTCAGTCATACGTTTGTTACTTGGTACTTGAAAAGTATTTTTTAATCAGAAATTGTAAAGTTTTTCCATCCGTTCATAAATGAGCACACAAAGTTACACCAAAATGTCACAAACGTTACCAAACAAAACATTGCATTAAAAGAAATCCTGACAATGGAATTTTCTACCACTTTTATGAAATATTTGTAAATATGTTACCCATCATCTGTGAAAAGCGCAATAAAAATTTGCTAACATGTTAGAGAATTTTTACTTTGAAGTCATTTGGAGAAAAAAAAATTATGTTCGATGTCACAAACGTTATCGAATGTTACATGCAGTTTATTCAGTATTTTGGCAATTCATTTAATCTTTAAACACCTACATGTCTTGATCCCACCAGTGATGAGCACTATTATCAACAAAAAACTCATGGACATAAGGCCCAACAAAAATTGTTGTGTTGCCCTCACAGGCCAAAAAACGGGAGGACCGGACGGTCGGATTTATTTATTTTTTTTTTTATTTTTTTTTAGTATTAATGTAAGTATGACCTCCAGATCTTGAGATAAATGGTACAATGCAAAATATGTGAGGTGAGAAGTGTTTTTTTGTGCGAAATATATTCATGAAAATTTGACAAATAAATGATTCAATAAATAAAATAAAAATTGTTGTTAGCTAATATTTATTAAAACTCGTAACTAAAAAGGTAGTACACCTTCCGGTTCCATTTATTTCATTCCAATTCAAGAATTTTGATTTTGATTTTTTTTTAATATACATACAAAAAAGAATGTGATGACTTCTGATCGCTGACCTCTGCACAGAGAGTGCTAGACTTTTACGTATCTGCACACATACTAGTAGTTTCGCGATCGAAGATTTCAAGTATTACAAGAGACTAGCTAAAAACTAACCTATTTGCAGTATCGTACTACGAATAAGAGGCAGATCGTCTACTATTCGCAGTACTGCAGATACTGCAATTTTTTTTTCTTCTTATTCACAATCACCCATAGCACCATAGACAGGCCATCTCAAACTATTGTAGAAAGTAGTGAGCAATGTTCCAGTATTACTCAAAATCAGTCCATTTTACACCTGGGGAGTGGGAACTCAATTTTGATTAGGTAGGGATGTTATTCTGCAAATTTCAAAATGATATCCATTTCAAATAAAAGGTATTAACCATTATTCCACATGGATACTCATAAAATCTTCTTGAGAATCAAGAAAAGATATTATAGAATCAGAATAAAAAGTAAAGTTTCATTTTGTTTTATTTAGACAATTTTCCACTAAATTCCTTACTTACTGGTCTACCAACAGTGTGTCATTTTATTTTATTTTTTATTTTTATTTATTATTTTATTTATTTTTCAATTTTATGTCTCTATTTTAGAAAAAATACATATTTTATCTTTCAAGTTCCTTTGCATTTGACTCATCAAAACTTAAAAGTGGTTTTCATTTTTAGACTCGTTGAATAAATATCTACAACTTACTGAAAAACATTTTTTCATCAGATGCTATAATCATATCACACATTACAACGTAAGGTTTTTTGCATACTAAGCATCCATATTTTCGGGACATACTGTACATATTGGAAGAATTTTTTTTTTCTTCTTCTTTTTTCAAGTTTGAAAAGCAAATGCATCAAAAGGTGAAGTGTGTGTCCTTATTGCATATAAACTATCCTTAAATTTAATAAAATATGTGTTTCTCTTGCCTTTTGGCTATATACACATATTGATAAGCTGGACTTAGTTATTGTTCTAGAAAATATCATTGCTGGTCAATTCATATCAGGGAAATATTGGGAAAACCCCATTTCTTAGTTTGTTTGTCATTATTTACAGATCCTAAATTAAATAGTAAATTTTCAAAATGTTGCCCTATTTCATAGCACAAATAGCGCAAACAATTTTGGACAAAAAGTTTATTATCTCCGTAACCATTCAAGGAGCTTGGGCTGATTTTTCAAAATCTAGTATTCAATGGTGTATGACAGATGACCACTAAAGGTCTACGTTTCAAATTTCAGTTGAATCTGTCAAACAGTTTTGAGTTTATGGGCAGTTTTGTACTTCAAATCTGCCTATTAGTTACTGTATAATTAATTATGGTAATTAGACATTACCATAATTAGACACATTTCCTTTTAAAAAAATTGCTTAGCTGTGAAATTTCACATGGGTTATGAGGAAAAATATGAGCAATGTTTTGGCACCAGAATCTCAAAAAGGTTGAAAACAAGTTTGAGCTATCCGACCATGCTCCTTTAATTAACCTACGAAGGTTATTTTGGTGTCATTTTACATTGGATGCAGAAATTTATGTCTGCAATTAATATTAACATGCTAGGAACCTGAATATTTTTACTTACCCCCTTAGTAAAACCTCTACAATAATAAAAATCTACATTCCTCTTTTAAAGAATATACTTCTTTACCATACCATACCATACCATACTATTATACCATACCATACAAATTTCTTTTACACTTTTTTTTTTTGGGTGGGGGGGGGAGTTATTATAGAACTCTGATTTAATGAAATTTGAATACAATGAGCTATAGTTTCCCCATTCTCTACCCATAACTTTGCTATAAGTTTCCACGGTATAAAATTTAACAGTCATTTACTCCTCCAAATCAGAATGCACTCGTCTAAATACTATGTGTAATCTATAATTTCCTTACAAATAATGACATTAGCCCTGGCAATAGCTGCTTTATCAACACCAATAAATGACACACGGCAATTTTCAAAAATAGGACAACTCAAATTTTGTTCTTCAAAATCACATAAGGACAGACCTATACATAAAGTAAAGCAAAAGATATTGACTATTTCCAAAACCTTTCATGCACATAATGATTTTTGATCATGTAATATCACAACTAAAACAAGTCAACTACATTGTCACTTGTGAAATTTAATAACTACATAAATTGCATCATTATTGATATTTTATTGACTCTTGATATGAGAGTATCTTTTCAGTGTATCTTGGTTTCATTGATTTTATGCCCATTCACTTTGGTATATAATCATATAGATCTATAATAGAAGCTAACATACCAGCACAATTGCTTTAGTTGGAATCATACATGTACATGCATATATCATAGAGCAAATATCATTAAAGTTAACGTCTATATACATTTGGAATAATTGTCAACCCAGAAAGTACTAAAAACTTTCATGTGTTATCCAAAAACACTAACAGGTATAATATTGAATGGTGAAAGCCTGCCAGCACTCAAATTTGAAAATGATAAGTAAGCCAGACTACACTGTAGGGTCCTAATGAACTGATTTTGAGCAAAACATTGGGTTTTTGAAATTGATTTCACCATATCAAACCTTGATTGATACATTCCTGTGTTTGTTGAAAAACTCTTTGGGATAATTTTAAAGAATATTTCTCTGAATTGAATCCTAAAATGTTTGATTCAAAACATTACAATTAATAGATTGATTTGATCCCTCTAGCTCGGACAATTTTTGTTTACCTCGATAGTCCTGTCTCCCCGCGTAAAGTCCCATCCCCTAACTTTGATCCAGGTTCACGTTCAAAAAAGGTGGGATATGACTCAAGTCAGTACGGTAATATACAAAAATCCTACCTTGTACCTCACCATCATTATCACTTTCATCATCATCGCTGTAAAATTTCCCAAGTTTTCCAAAGCGCTGAAGCGCCACAACGGCATGACCAACGCTCTTAAATGAAATGGGTATTCGCATATTTCCTGGAGAATTTGTACGTTCCTCTTCAATCTCATCCACGCTACTTTGACTACTAACATGCTTGTTTGTATCCTTCGATATTTCATCAACATCGTGACTACCGGATCTGCGCAACTTGAATCGCTGGAATGCAACTATGGCATGGCCTACACTCCTAAACGATATTGGAGTTTGTGTCTTTTTTGGTGAGGTGGGACAATCATCATCCACATCACCCTCGTCATGAAGCTGAACATCACTCATATTTGTTTTGATAACAAGTTCAATGTTTTAAATCTGTAAAATCTGTCATTGCGATTTCTGGATGTTGGATATTTCAAATATATTTGTAACAAACATCAGTCAGTCAAAATTTACCTACTACAATTCTGTATCATACAAGATATAAATCATGGTATATCACTTGATCAATCAGTCAACCAATCATTCGTCCAATCAATTAGTCAGTCAATCAAACATGACTCTCATAAAAAACCTTGAATACCACAAAATTATGTTTAATAATCCATTTCACAGAAGGTTTTGTTTTCAAACTAAGTTTCTCTCATAAAATGTAACAGCATTCAACACAAGTTATTTCCTATTCCCAGTCAAGATTTGTAGTTTGACAATAAGGTGCAACTTCAACCATCAAAATAATTAGTTTCCCAATATTCTTCCACAAAAAGACACCACTGTCACTTATCAATCATCCAATAACGACAAAATCCATTCTGTTACAAAAAAGTTTCTTCAAAACATCCTGAAAATTGCAATTGAGGAAACCTGTGTTTCAATAAGCCTATAAAGCTATGCCAGGAAGAGAGTTCCACTATATCCTTCCGGAAGGAACCGCATCAAGATGTTATAGCTAATCCATGGTTACCGTGTCCAAATGTCAAGTGGTCCACTCCATTGTTTCTAACCCAGGCCTAGAATTATACCATGTTGATTAATTTACTTCCAAATAACAATTCAGTATCGTAGTGGTTATGTAACTTCCCCAGTAACTGGTTCACGCACATCCCATGACAACGGTGTATGCTATACTTTTATGTGGTGATCATTTCGATCATGGTTCAAGACTAGAAAGCGTGAACCAGTTGTTAGGGTGATAATCGAATTACACGTAACACTTCGAAACTGAATTCGCATTAGCTATGAGCACATCATCAATTATTGTTGTATAAAATAGACATGATTTTGACATTGTTTTAAACAATACAACATACATGAACATTAATCATAAACACATGTCATTTAATTTATCTTGTCTGATCAGCATAATAATTGCTCATTTTTTTGAAAAACATCAATATCATCTATACATTATGATAAACCTGTGAATTCATTGAATTTGAAAATCATTATCAGAATTCCAGCCAAAGATTATCTAACGTAAATGACAGAGGGAGGGGTGCCATTTTTGTTAATTATAGGCTACTGGACCACCTGTGTCTCTGAAAATATGAAGCACTTGAACCCCAAATGGCCTGTGATGACTTCAGACTCTGACTGCTCAAGAAATGATTATGATTTAACCTCAAATGACCTTTGACCCTGCGCATCCTCTACTAAACCTCTATCAGGCATCCCTGTGATGAGCGCTATCTATGGTGCAGATTTGGACCAGTTTGGTTCAAGGGGTGATGAGTTATGACCTTTGACCTTGGATAACCTTAACCAGACCCTGCCAAGTCATTCCCCAGGGTGGCAGAAGTCAATGACACATGTTTGGTCCAGGCAAGGTTAAAGGTTAATGAGTTATGGCCATGACCTTGAATGACCCCAAATGACCTCAGGTCAATTTTTTTTTTTAGATTTGACCTCAAATGACCTTTGGTGACCTTGACCGGACCAGCCCCCTCCCCTCGCCCCACAAACACTCAGGGGGCTAATTGCTATTCATGGTCCCAAGTTTGGTCCAGATCAATCAAGGGTTCTGGAGTTGTGCTAAACATAGACCAGGGACTTCCATTTGAAATATGCAGGGACTCTATCTAAAGCTCTCCTGAAGTTTTTTAGTGGAGCAATTAGAGGAGCTGTCTGGAAATTTATAATGTTTATACCATCATGAAAGGTGATCATGCAAGGCGCTCTATTAATTGAGCTCCCATAAAACATTTGAGGGGAGCAGGGTGGCTCAGTAGAGCTCACTCCCCTCAAACGGAAATCCCTGTAGACGACTTCCCAGTAATATTATATAGATGAGATGAAATATTTTCCATATATGATGGACCATCATTAACTTAAATTCATGAATTACTTAATATTTTGTCTCAAATAAACAATTTAACAAGTGTGCAAAATCATGCTACATAGTGCCTTGTAAACCTAGTTGTATTGTATCTGTTTGGGGTCTTATGGACTACACATGTTTACAATCCATTGAGGTGCCAGTAATCCCCCTCACTCCCACACCCCTGACAGGATTTTGATTTTTGAATTTTGTTAAGACCGCGACAGGATTTTGATTTTGAATGTTGTTAAGCAAGACAGTGGTAAGATTGACTATAGTCATTATAAAAGTAAAACACATCAGGCTCCTTTTGTTGTGATTTGCTATACAGTAGTTAGAGAACAAAAGATAAGATTTATTGTTTTGCCTGTAATCTATCGTCTCATAATGGATAGGCGTACATTATTTTGAGTAATGGGTGCCCCCGCAGTCGCTCATTCTTAGTCACAAATTTGAGTCATTTATAAACCAAAAACGATGTAGATTATTGCAAAAAACTATAATCATTATCATTGGAAAAAAGTACAGCCTAATTCAAACATGAAATATTCCAAACCCAGTAAAGCTCTTCGCAACGAATGTGTGCGTATACCTGCATCGCGCCGTGATTTTGAACGCAAAGCTCCACTGCGTTTCACGCTGAACGCACTGTCATCTATCGTCTCATAATGGATGGCCAAAATTCCTTATTAGGAAGTAAAATCACTCTCAGTGACTAAGAATTAGTGATAAGGGCCAGGGGGTGCTTCATTTTAACACTTTACAAAAGTTTCATGACATATCCTAACTTGCAATCATCAGGTATACTGGTCATCAGATCAAAATTTAGGGAGACTATACATTGCTTTATAGCTTTAATTTGATTTATTATTTCTATGCACATTCCCATATTTTGTTGAGCACTTTACCATTTTGATGGTGTCAACTCTATTCTGGGTAGACCTTTTCAAAATTTCCCAAATTCCCAGGGGAGCTATCTGGAAATTTAGATGTAAATACCATCATGTAAGGTACTCTATTAATTGAACTCCCATTAAGCATTTGAGGGGAGCAGGGTGGCTCATTCCCCTCAAATGGAAGTCCATGAATTCCCCTATTTATCCTCATTCAACATCAACACAGTGTTTGTATATTGCTTGTATATTGCATTGATTGCATGATCATAAAGCCGAAATTAATTGCAGTAGATTTAGAACAAAATATTATA
>JXSR01S025007.1:680-36409 GCA_000969725.1 Ophiothrix spiculata
TAATCATATCTCAAGTTGGTCTACATGGCTTTAATCAATTTCCCTTATAACCGAAGGTGTCGGGAATCCATCATCATGACAAAGACAGTGGGCAAAGTATCCATCAGAATCCGCAGGGAATGGTGAATATTTTGACACGATATTTCTTGTGGCGTTATTTCTCATTTTTAAATTCAATCTATTTCATCTCTAATGACATTGTTTGCTGTTACTTATTAATATTCATAATTATGTCATTGAGATGGTCAAGACATGTTGCCAAGGTACTAATATTCCATTGACATCATCAATCACTATCATTCTCTCGGTATTTAACTGTTAACAATGATTCATTTATATGTCTGTTAAATATTCATAAGGGATACACTGCTATCGGAATAGTAAGGCAAAGATGGGACAATGGTATTCTACAAGTGACAAATGATGATCTTACCCCTATAAGGTAATTAGCACTGCTGTATTTATATCGTTTGTTTATATGTGATCAGGATATTATTTTGAATAGAAATGGCGCTTTAACAGAGTACAATTTGAGCCAGGCATGTTGTAAGATGTCAGGGAATATTAAAAAATGTTTTTGATGAAGATACAGGGTGTCCCAGAATAAACCTTACAATCTTTGCGTGCAATTTTCATGGGTTTAACGGATAGTCAGAAAGTATGTAGGGATTATATTTTATAGCCCATGAGTTAAACTTTTAGATACCGTTTGTTTCATTTCAATCAGTAGTATACAACAAAAGTTATGTTGTATCAAACTTTTGTGTGGAATTTTTGTCTGGTCCAATTTCATGATTATTGGCTATAAAATAAGGGTATTTTTAAATGGAACAAAAATGAGTCACCTTGGAAAATCTGTCTTATTTTTACATAAAATTTCTTCATTTTTTCAGCATAGATAAAAGAAAGCATGTGCGTAGTAAATAATAAGTAAACATCGTTACGGTTGAGTGAACATATCAATGACAATACTCAATAGAGCTTCATTCAAGGGGAACTTAAAAACTCGTGAAATTGGACCAGCAAATTTTACATTTAATTATTTGACAAAGCATAACTTTTGTTGTACATTATCGATTGAAATGAAACAAACGGTATCTAAAAGTTCAATTACGGGCTATAAAATGCAACCTTTACATACTTTCTAACTATCCGTTAAACCCATGAAAATTGCACGCAAAGATTGTAAGGTTTATTCTGGGACACACTGTTTACATAACGACCAAGAAGATTAAGATTAAATAACTCAGGCATTGTAGTGTTAAGGTAGTAAAACAAATGAGCAAACTCTATATGGAAAAGACCCTAAACCAAACGTGTCATTCATATTCCTTGAATCTTACATTTTGAAACAATCACAACTTCGTTTTCTAAGGTAATTTGGGTTTGCGTTGTACGAAACCATCTGAAAAATAGCATTCCAATAGACAGGAACTGAGATAAAAAGAAAGAAAAATAACAACTTACTCACATTAACCTTTATTTGAAAAGAAACGAAAAGCAGAATTTACGTTAACTCATCAAATGGTTCTTGGCCTGCTTTAATGAAGCTATAGAATGACTATTAATAACAGAGCACAATCACAAGACAGATCCGTATCGTCTGGGAAGGCGATCCTGATGAGCATTTCTCGTGTTTACGATTAGATCAAAGAAAGGACGAAGTACATTTCCAAAGTACCTCCTCATATAGATAGCAACAATCATCAACCTCTAAATTGATCGATAGTTAGATGCATTAACGGAGAATTCATATCTGAGTGGCTAGATCGACATAACAGCTATGTCTCACTCCGTTTTGGACCTGAGTCTATTGAAAACACGTTGCGCTCTATTAAAGAAAACTTATATTTGGCCAAGCGGTCCAAAGTACAGAATAAGAATGATATATAGGTCACAACATCAGATCATACAGTGAAACCATTTTATCTAAAGGTCTAGGGCCATCCTGTTAAAGTATAATTACTTAATGTCCGTGTCAATTTCATCTTTCAAGTGCATTGCATAGGTAGGATTTTCACAGACGCAGGGCGGATGAAATTCACTTGGTA
The DNA here is from genome assembly GCA_000969725.1 of Ophiothrix spiculata. NCBI lineage: Eukaryota > Metazoa > Echinodermata > Ophiuroidea > Amphilepidida > Ophiotrichidae > Ophiothrix > Ophiothrix spiculata. Next base: position 2,732 of record JXSR01S025007.1, read on the forward strand.
AAAGAATTATCCGATGTATCTATCATGAAAACATCTACAGTCACGGTCGGGAAATGTAGCCATAAAGGGTGTATTTGTATTTGAAAGTGTACTTAATACTTCAGATAACTCATACACGAATGCATTTGTTTAGTTAAAAGTCATCTTTAGAGTAAACAGTAAAATTTGAGTTGACTTTTCTGAAATCGCAGTTAGAGACTATGAATTTTATGAAATGCTATTCATGCAAACTCGTTATTTATTCTTTAATTCACTAGCATTAATTAGGCAATTCTATTTTTGGCATAACAGGTAAAACGTACGGACGTACAAAACTTATTCAAATAAAACAAGATCTATTATGAGTCGAGATTGGAATTCAATATTGTACTAAAGATTGCTTTTAAATATATGAATAGTGACTATCAGTAACTTTAAACAAAATGGCTTTTATGAGGCACCAACAAGCTTTCCATTGATTACCAAATAGATCATCTCATGATGTTATTAGCCTTAAAAGCCCATGTTAATGATTTAATCAATTTAATAAAATAGAGTAGAGCTACAAGGCTTAATACTAACTAACATATAGACTATGTAGCGACATAATTATACAACAGAAATAAGTCAAATGGCCAGAGGCAATGCCCTAATTAAACTGACATGATATCTCAACATCTCCAAAACAACGAATCTTCATTAAGATAATGTTGTGATGTATTCTTCTCGTTTAGTTCATTAGATTATTACAAGGTTGGCGATGTTGTAAGAGCAATGTTCAAGTTAACCTTGATCATGAGGCGATATTATGATTAAGAAATGCACTTAATGTCAACCCTGGCTTCAAGAAATTTAAAACTAATGCAAATAAAATTGTTGCGTGAATAACGATTAAATAAAAAATCATCCAAGGAGGTCTTAATAAGCATCATCATCAGACTTTTAAGTGGTAAGATTGACTTCAGTTATTGGTATTGACATCTTAAAATCCTTCTTAATACAAGCTCCTAGAGTCACTAATCTATCACTTGCCTTGGAGTGATAATCAATACGATATTACAAATAATGCTTTTAAGATTTGTAGAAAAAATCACATCTGTTACAGAAAACGTAAAATACAACACAAGGACAAGTAATTATCTTTAAATTTCAAAAATTAGACGATAGGCGAGCTCTTTATCAATATCTTCCAGCTATACCTCAGACGAGCTCTTCATCGAGGTTTTTTGTTGTTGATCGATATAACACGTGACGTTTTCATAAATTTTTACTCATCTACCTTAAACGAGATCTTCATCAATACCACTCGTCTACCTTAGACGGTGTTCTTTATCAATCGAATTTGTGCATTTTAAATCTATGTCATGGTCGCGACTTTGTGACAGAAAGAAGTGTATTGATATCGCTGTACTTAACTCAACACACCAAAATAACCGACCTTTTTAGGCATTTGTAAGTAAATGGTACATGTCTATGATGTTAGTTTGTTAGCAATAAAAGCAAGAAGGATGTGATAATTTTATTTGGCCCTTATTGATTGTAAATGACATCAGGAACAGCAAAACTCAAAGAACAATAAATCAACATTCTGTATGCTCTGCCGGTTGAACATCATTCTAATTCGTGGTTTGACACATACAAGTCTTATGGCTCTTCACTGATAGGAGAAAACGATCAGCTATAAATCAGACCTAGTATTCCGATACACTTCACTATCAATAACTTTAAAATGATACCTGATGCGTTTTAATGTAGAATATGATTTAGTTGTGAAGATACATGTCAGTATTATTAATGAATTGACATGATTGTATGAAACGGATCTGCCTGTAAGCTTCCGGGCGGAATCAAAACGAAGTCTTACATTAGACATGACTTATAATACATGGGTTAAGTAACAACGCTAACCAGATAGCTCTGTATCATGTAACATATTTGAGCTAATGAAATTTTACGCATGGAATCCAAAATACTGTCAAATCGTTTGTTACACCTTGTAGCCTTGATAATAGTAATATGCCAAAAGTATCAATTTTTTAAATTGTACGAGACGTGGGCTTTGGAGATGAATATCAAATAGTTATCTGTAAATCTTTGATCATTTGATGTTCTCATTATGATTTGATAAGGTCGAAATAAATTATTTATCGAGTTTTAATGCTACCCTTTTGTTTTTAAATAGCAGCATTAGACGGGTAATTCATTTTTAAGCTAAGCAGATGATTTACTTATGCATGATACTACTCAGATTGCGGGAACTGTATGAATGGATGGCGCTGAGAAGTGACATTTCAAACATGCTCACACCGGTAAGAAAGATGTAATATAGCGGAGATACGACACACTTAGCCTCGATTCGAGGCTGACTTTGCCAGAGACGATAAATGTGGTTGGGTTTGTTTTTTCATCTCTTTTTGCTTATTTCTCTTTTCTTATGTTATCAGCATGGCCCACCTCTCTTGTAAGAATTTCTCTATTTACTATTTTCAATATGCCCCATTTTTTGTCTTTCTTAATCTAAAAAAGATCTCCCGCCAGGTACATTTTGGAATACCCCAAGACAGTTCATCTAACTGTTGCTGTACAAACTATACCCAAACCATCATTACCAATTACCTATATTAATAGATGACAGACACTGCCTACTTATCTTGCAAGATGTTATACCAGATATAGCTCGGGTTCAGAGCTGAAAATAGTGTTGGACAAGTGTTTTAATTACCCTTACTGCCTGGCTCTTCTAAATTTTATCTTTTCCTTCCTTGGATTTTTGATAATTCTTTCTATAAGCAACTGGGTAGCTAGAAAGAATTGGAGTATAAACAAGGAATTTCAATATTAGAGTAATCATCATAGAAAAAGGAATTTTTATAAGGGTAATTTTTAAACCTAATGTTGTTTTATTTTACAGCTTGCAAGGGAGGTTGGTCATGTTTTCAGGGGTGTTTGGCCATGATTGTTTGAGATTTATTTAGCAGTATTTCACTGGACTACAGTGCAAATATAAAACTTATTATTATTCCAGTGTTTTAAAGTGTGGCTAGCAACAAAAGTTCTTTTTTGCAGTTTTGAAAATAGGGTTGTTTTATTTTACAGCTTGCAAGGGAGGTTGGTCATGTTTTCAGGGGTGTTTGGCCATGATTGTTTGAGATTTATTTAGCAGTATTTCACTGGACTACAGTGTAAATATAAAACTTATTATTAATCCAGTATTTTAAAGTGTGGCTTGCAACAAAAGTTCTTTTTTGCAGTTTTGAAAATAGGGGGAAAAATAAGAAACCGGTCATATTTTACTCTCTCCAGACTCATGAAGTTGAAAAACAAAAAGAAAATTTAAGGCCATATTTTTACCATCCCCAGACCTAATCAAGGCTAAGACACACTAAGATAATAATTCACGCTCCTAAATTTGCAGGAATCTCTTCCTGTCCGCAGATGGTAAAGCCATGTTTTAGTATGTTATCCCGTATTTTTCCGTATTTTGTCCTCATTTCCCTTGTAATATTTAGTTTATAAGTACATGAAACCATAATATGGATTCCACCGATTCGTATCCAATACATAGATATACTGCCGGAATTTAATTACATTATATGCCCGACACATTATCAATTTGATAATTATATTCCTGTTTTAATTAAGAATATCTTGTTGTTGTTGTTGTTGTAAGAAAATCCACATATTTAGGATCAATTGTATTATTTGGTTCAGAGTTTGTGAGATGCCCGAATCGTTAGAAAATGGAATGACTGAGAAAGAGCAAAGATTTCATTGGCAAGTTTGACATTCTTCCAGATTCCAAAAGTCTAACACTTTTAAAGGACCTGCTTGGAAAGCAGTGCTAGTCATTGATGGCTAAAAGACCCAATCTAGATGAGTTAAGGTATCGGTAGCGATCTGATTTTCAATACCTATACAATATGTTTTTTTTACGTTTTTGTTAATATTTCAATTGTTTTTAATCGTGAAAATACATACAAGAGACACGGTTTATAGAGGAGCACTCGTTAAGCCATTGTAGATCTTTTAAATTGATTTGAATTGTTCTTACCCATGTCTCTAATAACTGCGTATGATGTATCACTTAAAGTAGACTGATGAAACCCTTATTAAAATCTGAAGATTTGAAAATAAAATAAAAACAAAAATGAAGGCCATGAAAAAAGATAACAAAGTTATGGGCCGAATAGATCGAGACTTTGCGTTTTGGAAGATTTTTAGTCACCTGTATAAGAAGTTTAAAACATTCTGCTGCCTTGTTCAGACTGATTAAAATAGCTTCATCCTTGTGCTTGTAGAACAATACTGTAGCTTGTGAGCTCGCATGTCTTCAGTTTACATATAGTGACTTTGGAAAATATTGTCATAGCAAGTGAGTTGACTTAATGGTGTCAGTTTCCAAACAGCCCAGGGGTACCACGACGACTCCCGCCATTTTAATTTCGTGTAATGGACATGTCAGCACTATAAACTAAATGGTTTTAAAATATCTCGGACAGCAAATGACTCCCAAAGCAATGCTTGATAAAATCATAGAATGAGAATCTATGGCTAAATCTTCCTAAAACGATAACTTATCAAGTTGTAATTTGTCTGTCATAGATACATACATTGATATCTATTATAATCATACATCTTTTTGCTGTTTAACTTATCATGTTTGATATAAGTACGATGTAACTTACAAGAGTCAAAGTGAAAGAATTTAATGGCTTGGAGTTATTTACGTAAAGCTGTCCCAAAATTACCAATTTACAGTTTTTATTTTCATAAACCTGGACTGGGCAATATGCTCATTTTGCTGAAGAATTTCATTTTCTTTCTGAATAGCATGAGTTTCTACTTTTCTCCAGCTTAACCATTTTAATGATAATTGGTAGGATTTACGCGCATAATATGTTTGAAACGTCAGCGACAATTCACAAGTTAGTCACATAATAAACTTTCTTTATTATATAAAAATCCAATTTATGTTAGGTACTTTATCCTGCTGCGGGTGAAACGCCTGTTATTTCAAGGTATATAAAACGATACGTGTATGGCTTTGGCATGGTAGAATTCATACGCTCCCATCACATCGCTACATGTTGCAATAATAAGCTTTCAAATAATTTCCTTAATCAATCAAACGGCTCAATAATGCCATATGAGACAGGTTTTACAAAGAGCCGCCTCAAATTAGCAGCAACTCTAGAAAGCGTTGATTTCAGCGCTTACGACCCACGAATCCAGTTTCATTACCGGATATCATTAGACCGGAACATTTTATATCACGGCATCTCAATATTATACTGAAAATATTTCCTGCTTAAGTGTGTATACTTAGCCGTGCTGTACTTCATGTGGGTAGTTAGATATGAGTTTGTCACACTCTTTTTACAGTCCATGGAGAGGATTTGGGTAATAAACTGAAAAGTATTAAATATGAAAGGGAACTACATAGATAGACAGAAAGATAAGCAAGATGTGTAATATGACTGGTAATGGTATGAACACTGATGGCGTCTGATGTGTTCAAATGCAAAGGTTTGAACACGTGTCAGGTGTTTAAAAAAGTGTTTTAAGAGGAGGAGGAGGAGGGATGAATACGCGTTATCTAAGATGGATTTCAAAGAAGTGAATACTTGTAATTCAAGATGGATTTGGAAGGGAGAGGAACAAGAGGAAGAATGAAGACGAAGAAATGTATGAAAGGATAAGAACCAGCGAATCTTGAAAATTAGTGGATGAACAATATTACTATGGAAATATTAACTTTATAATATACACATAATGAGGATGGGAAACACAAAGTGAAAAGAGTGGGGTTGTTGTTAAAAAATGGAAATATAACTAATGTGAAAAATACTAGACAATGGATTACGAATATTAAAGAGGTAGACAGGACATTAGATGACGACCAAGTTTAGGTAGCTAAACAGATTACGTATGTACATCAAGCAGATTAAATATTGTTTAGATAATATCTCGAGTGTTTGTCGTTGTTTAATGTTAACCAGTCATGGATAACACAGGCCAGGCGTTTATAGTATTGTTTTTCTGAATGACTTGTCACCCTCTAATCATGCTAATTAAGAACCACGTTTTAAGCTATACTAAAATGTAAAATAAAGACTAATTGTTGGCAAATTTTAGAGACATCGTATACATTTTGTGCGACAATTATGCGTATGCGAATAATAATGTTAAGATTTAAAAATAAGTATTAATATACTGAGATTAAAACAGATTTAATCAAGTTAATGAGGTTTATTCTAAATTATGAGGATTGTTCTTAACAATATACTTGAATTACGATGTCGATGACGTAGGTCTTGTGATTTTTAATCATATCTCAAGTTGGTCTACATGGCTTTAATCAATTTCCCTTATAACCGAAGGTGTCGGGAATCCATCATCATGACAAAGACAGTGGGCAATGTATCCATCAGAATCCGCAGGGAATGATGAATATTTTGACACGATATTTCTTGCGGTGTTATTTCTCATTTTTAAATTCGATCTATTTCATCTCTAATGTCATTGTTTGCTGTTACTTATTATTATAATAATGTCATTGAGATGGTCAAGACATGTTGCCAAGGTGCTAATTTTCCATTGACATCATCAATCACTATCATTCGCTCGGTATTTAACTGTTAACAATGATTCATTTATCTGTTAAAATATTCATAAGAGATACACTGCTATCGCAATAGCAAGGCAAAGATGGGACATTGGTATTCTACAATTGACAAATGATCTTACCCCTACAAGATAATTAGCACTGTTGTATTTATATCGTTTGTGTTTATGTGACAGGATATTATTTTAAAAAGAAACGGCGCTTAAACAAAGTACTATTTGAGCCAGACATGATGTAAGATGTCAAGGAATATTAATATATGTGACCGTCCACCCTAAAACCAGCTGTAAATGCCACCGCTTGTCATTTTCACTTTTTACTTATTTGCAAAGACCATGCTTAAAGGATTAAAATGACACCTTAATGAACTTCACTCGATTACCAGAAGTCAAGTTATGGTCCGTCAAAGGTTATCAGAGAGTAAAACGTATGAGATAAACGCGTTCAAAGATCAGAAAGCCATATTTTCTGTTGATTGAGTCTTAAAAATATGCAGATTTATTTCACATTTCCTATCATTTTCTTGAAATGAAACTTTGCGGGTATTTTGTAGTAAGCACAAGGATTGTGAAACTGCCAAAAATCAATTTCGGCAAATTACGACCTTAACATGTATTTTCACCTGTAACGCAAAATGAAGTTTCTGGCATTTACGGCTCATACGGGCTGGACAGCCACATATGTGTTTGATGAAGATATACATAACGACCAAGAAGATTAAGAATAAATAACAAGGGCATTGTAGTGTTAAGGTAGTAAAACAAATGATTAAACTGTATATGTAAAAGACCCTAAACCAAACGTATTATTCGATTCGTATTCCTTGAATCTTGCAGTTTGAAGCAATCACAACTTCGTGCTTCTTTTCTAGGGTGATTTGGGTCTGCGTTGTACGAAACTATCTGAAAAATAGCATTCCAATAGACAGGAACTGAGATAAAAAGAAAAGACAACTAACCCACATTAACCTTTATTTGAAAAGAAACGAAAAGCAGAAATCACGTTAACCTAATCAAATGGTTATTGGCCTGCTTTAATGAAGCTATAGAATGACTCTTAATGACAGAACACAATCACAAGACGGATCCGTATCGTCTGGGAAGGCGATCCTGATGAGCATTTCTCGTGTTTATGATTTGATCAAAGAACGGACGTAGTACATTTCCAAAGTACCTCCTCATGTAGATAGTAACAATCATCAACTTCTAAATTGATCGATACTTGGATGCATTAACGGAGAATTTACATCTAAGTGGCTATATCGACATAATATCTATGTCTCACTTGGGTTTGGGCTGGAGTCTATTGAAAACACGTTGCGCTCTATTAAAGAAAACTTATATTTGGCCAAGCAATCCAAAGTACAGAATAAGAATGATATGTAGGTCACAACATCAGTGAAACCATTTTGTCTAAAGGTCTAGGGCGTTATAGTATAATTACTTAATGTCCATGTCAATTTCAAGTGCACTTTATAGATAGGAATTTCACTGAAGCAGGGCGGATGAAATTAGTTAGTAAAAACCCTTATGCGATGTATCCATTTTTGAAATCATTGAAAGTATCGCAATAACAATATAGAGTGGATTTATGCAGAATATTTCAAGAAACATATAATTGTTCACATAACTTAACAGGAACAGATGCATAGTAACATTTGTGTTGAGTTGTCTAAAGTCGCAGTAAGGGATGGATTGATTTATTTCAAATGCTATAAAATGACAAATTACGAATGCATCATGCTTTATCAACTACCGAAAGATTTTAAATTATGTGAAATAGTATTCGTTCAAATAAATTCGTTACTTATTCTTTGATCGGTCTTTGATACATAAGACCATTAGAGTACGGTATGCAAGGTAAGATAAGACTTAATCAAATAAGATGCGATCTTTCCTAAGTCGAGATTGGAATTCAAGATTGAACAAGGCTGGTTTTACCCAAGAATGGTTATTCTCACAAACTTCGAAGAAAGAGTTTATTGCAAGGCGCCAAACAAGATTCTCATTGATTCCCAAATAGATCATTTAATGATGTTATTAAAATTCTTAGCAAATCTTTCTAAATTCTAATACTGTAGTTTAATCAATTTCATAAATTTAAGCTTAATATTCGCTAACAGACATCTTCGTAATAGCTCGTTAATATGTGGTAAAACAAAGTTAATGGCCGGGGACAGTACATACACTGTTATACTGTTGGGCAATTATTTAGCGTTGGTTAAACTATGAACAACCCAATTGTTGGGTAAATAATATTAACCAACTGTTGGTGAAATTTTACCCAATATTTGGGTAATTAGCAACAACTTTTACCCAACAGTTAGGTAATTAGCCAACATTTTACGCAACGTTGGTAATTATTTACCCAGAAGTAGGGTTGTTCATAGTTGAACCAACGTTGGGTAAATTATTTGCCCAACGTTCTAACAGTGTAGCTGACATGATAACTCAAAATCTCAGAAATAATAAATTTTCATAATGTAAAATATTGTTATAATGGTTTCTTCCCGGATATTTATTAGATTATTACAAGGTTAGTGATGATGTAAACACATTGCTCAGATTAATCTTGATCATGTGGCGATATAATGATTAAGAAGTGTACTTTTGTCAACCCTTTCTTTTAGAAATTTATATTTAAAACCTTTATACCAAAATTATTGCTTTAGAGAAGGTTAAGCAAAAAATCATCCAAGGAAATCTTAATAAGTGTCATCATCATCAGACTTAAAGTGGTTAGATTGACTTCAGTTATTGGTATTGACACCTTAAAATCCTGCTTAATACAAGCTTTAAGGCTCACTAATCTATCACTGGCCTTGAAGCAATAATTAAGGATAATGTTTAAGATGTTTATAAAAATATCAATATCTGATACAGAAAACATAAAATACAATACAAGGACATGTTATTCATCACCTTAAAATTTCAGAATTATTCTTCGTCAATATACCAATTATCTACCTTAGACGATGTCTTAATCAGTGACCCTCAACAACATCTACGACACAGATATCGAATTATTGGCTTGTCTTAAATTTTACCATCGACATGCATGGTTAAATTTGTGCATTTTTTAGATGTGCCATCTCTACGACGTGACGTTTAGACAACCACGACAGACATTGGAACTATATTGCAATTTATATACTGTATTAATAAATTTAGCGTGTTGAAACCCTATGTCATTATTTCAAATAGTTTCAACCATCTAAAGAAAAACCCGTAAATAGTTCTTTTGAAAAGACTATTTACGGATTTTAAAAAGACTATTTACGGGTTTAAAAGACTATTTACGGGTTTTCTGCGTAATGTATAGCCGCGTCACTTTCACGCACGGACTTACGCGCGCAACAAACTTAGACACGCAAGCCAATACGCGCATTAACCTATTGCTTGCATTCATGGTTATAACATTTTGTAAGTGTATTATATTATATTAAATCGGGCCAATTAATTACATTATTTAAAATTTATTAATACAGTATATAAAACAAATATATACTGACTATTTTCAGATCTCTGGATTAAAACTATGGTCCTTCAGTGACTAAAATTTAGCTATTTTACTTCGGGGCTACGCCCCTCAGTAAAATAGCTAAATTTTAGTCACTTCAGGCCCATAGTTTTAACCAGAGATCTTCAAGTCAGTATATATTTGTATAATATCTACTGGCAGTTTACGATTGCTCTGTAAATAACAACTATCAAAATTTCTATAAAGAATACACAGTACATCTCAAGAATCTCCAAGATCATCAACCAGGACCATCAATTCTCATCACGTTCGGAAAATCAATATTGAATTTTCAACAACTCACCGTATCTTCTTATACAGGAGCGCGCCGTTGTTGATTAGTGATGAATCCACAGTTGATATTCAAATAAGAGCGTTACGCACGGCACAGCGTACACGGAGGTGCGTTTACACAGTGCACATAAATCGGCGCACTGTTCATCGCGCCTCGGGAACTTGAGTACGTGCAAGGACTGGCGCTTGGGAACAGTTGAAAACGATAAAGCAACAATCATTTAAAAACTAGCATTTTGTTCAAGTTCAGATTCTTCAAAGTATTTTATTGAGATGAGTATCTGTTAAATTGAAAACATTTAGAATTTAATTCATATGTTTTCAGAAAGATTTTTGTTGTTGAAAGGTATTCAAACATGCTACAGAGTTGTTCATCGCTAATCAACAACTCTGCATCCAATGCGTCGGCGTATTTTTATCACACTCGGGTGGCTAAAGCCACCCTCGCGCGATAAAAAAACTACGCAGACGCATGGATGGATCGTTAGCGATGAACAACTCTGTAGCATGTTTGAATACCTAAATCTAACTTGCAATACCAGTATAATATTTTAAGGTATATGAGATATATCTAATTTGTTACATTGTTAACCATGAAGGTAAGGATAAGCAAATTTAATGGTACACTTTTGCATCACAAGTCACATCAGCAAAAAGTAAAGTGCAATAAATCAACATTCTGCATGCAGTACATGTTGAACATCGTTGTAATTTATGGTTTGACACCCACAGGTATTGAGCTTTTTTCACTGATTACATGCGAAAACCGATCAGTAAATCAGACCTAGTATTCTGATGCACTTCACTATCAATAACTTTAAGATATTTTTGATGCGTTTTAATGAGTAAGTTGTGAAGATACATGTCAGTGTTATCAATGAATTGACATGATTGTATGAAACGGATCTGCCTGTAAGCTTCCGGGCGGAATCAAAACGAAGTCTTACATTAGACATGACTTATAATACAAGGGTTAAGTAACAGCGCTAACCAGATGGCCCTGTATCATATAACAAATATCAGCTAATGAAATTGTACGCATAGAATCCAAAAATACAGTCAAACCGTTAATTACACAACACAGCCTTGACGATAGTGTATATTTTTGTTTTGCTAAAAGTATAAAATTTGAAAGTTGTATGAGAAGTGGGCTTTGGAGTTGAAAATCAAATAACTTGATAAAAACATCAAGAAACGACACACTACAACCAATTACAGACGTATAATGATTTACGCCCTTAAATTTGCAGAGATCCCACTGCCCGCAGGTGCATATCGTAAAACCTGTCTTAGTATTTTGATCCTCATTTCCGTGTAATATATATGTGTTCAATGGTAAAAGAAACCTTATTGGGAGTTGAATTCCACCGCTTTGTGCCGAATGCATGTAATGGCTGCCAGTATTCTCTGCTGAAACTCAGTTACATTATACATTGTTGCATGCCTGACACTTTGATAATTATTTTGATTGAGAATACCTTGTTGTACTTATAAAAATCAACATATTTTGGATCAATATAATATTCAGTTCGAAGTTTGAAGTTATTAGAGGCCCGAATCGATTGAAACGGGGGAGGACTATAAAAGAGCAAAGATTTCATCGGCAAGTTGGACATTTTTCCAGATTCTTCAAGTAATAGTTTAACACTTAAGATCCTGCTTGGAAAGCAGTGCTCGTCATTGAAGTTGCTTTACTCACAATAAAGAAAGAATAAATTCATATTCCAATTAATTTGATTTTCATTAGTAACAAAGATGGCTATAAACAGCCAATCTAGATGAGTTTAGGTGAGCAATTTGATTCGCGCCCCCAACGCAATAGATTGACATGTTTATTTTACATCTCTTTATAAAATTTAAATATTGCAATTTGCATGAAATTTATCAATTTCAGATAACAGGTCGGCTAAGTTATTATTGTTATCTAATTTGCATGCCTTTCCGTCATCCAAACCGTTGTCATCATTAACTCTCCGGAAATAGTGTTGAATTATGCAACTTATATGGGAAATTTCCTACATATTCCTCTTCAAAAAGAGATCAAGCATTCTATCAAATGAAATTTATATACGATTTTGGTTATTATGTCAACTGTTTTTCAATAGTGAGAAGCATTACAAAAAGGTCGCAAATTATGAAGGAGCACTTGTAAAGCCATTACAGATCTTTGAAATGGATTGATATTCTTCTGATCCATATCTCTAATATGTGCGTATAATAAATATCACTATGAGAGCCCTCTGAAATGTCGATCATCATAATGAAAAGTAATGAAACTCTATTGAAACCTGAACATTTTAAATAAAATAAAAACCAGAAGTAAAACAGAAAAACCAGTTTCATGGGCCCGGTTGATCCTGCCATGCCTTTGCATTTTGGAAGATTTTTAATTACTGAACTGAAGAAATTTAGAACGTTCTGCTACCTTGTCCATCATGATCATGTCCATACTGATTAAAATATGAGATGTAGCTGAAAGCTCGCATGTCTTCGGTTTACATATGTGACCCGTCATATCGAAAGGTACCTTAAGGTCGGCAAAATTAAAATTGATTTTTTGGTCTCATCTGAAAGATTATATTTTAAGCTTTAAAATGACACCTTGCTTTTGGTTATTGGATGTTCGATTACAAAGTTACATCCAAATTGGTAAAAGGTATCGGGCTGATTCCGAAAACTAAAGTTCTGAGAAAATCAAGTTTAAAGTTTCTGTACTGGTTAAACGTGAATGGAGAAAGGATTTTTATCTCGGTTCTTAAAACATTTGTCTTATGTTTTGGATGTTGGAACCTGATTAATATGATAGAATACACTACAAAGGTAACGTTTCTGATGAAATTAGAAATTCGACCTTGGACGTGATTTTTGACTATGCTCAGCTTCAATGGCCTGTATCTCGTAATTTACGTACCTTTAGATATGACGGGACACATATATAAAGACTTTTGAAAATAGTGATGAGTTGACTTTGTGGTGTCGGTTTCCAAATAGCCCATGGGTACCACGACGATTCCTGGCATTTTAATTTCGTGTAATGGACATGTCAGCACTATAAGCTAATGGTTTCAAAATATCTTGGACACCAACTGGCTCCCCGCACTCTAAAAAAAGTTGTGTTAAAAAGGGAACATGGTTAACAGGTTTAGGTTAAATTTTGCACAATATTGGTTTATTTTGTACACAATCTTGGGTAATGGTGCACGTTTTACCCAACATTGTGTCAAATTTTACCCAACATTGTGCAAAATTTGACACAACCTGTTAACCATGTTCCCTTTTTAACACAACTTTTTTAGAGTGATGTTTGGTTTGATCTTCCTTAGACGACGAATTGTCAAGTTGTAATTGTGTCTGTCATAGATACATATATTGATATCTGATATAATCATACAGCTTTTGCACTTAAATTTGACATGTTGATATAAGTACTTTGTAACTTCTACAATTCAAAGTGAAAGTGGAGGGAATTGAATGGATTGATTTGTTTGAGTTATTTACGTCACAGACTTCATATTATAGATTAATTTGCAAGATTATTTGAATTTTTTCTGATCTTAACAGTTGTTGACGTTGACGAGTTCCATCGCTATCATTCAACCTTTAAACAATCTTCAATAATTCAAAACCGTTCCAAATTACAAAAGTAAAGTTGTAAATTTTGAAAAACAAGGAGCCTGGGTCGGGCAATATGGTCATTTTATTTCAGGTTAGTATGTTGTTATACTTTTTCAATATTAATTTCCAGTATAAGAATCATTTTAAAGGTTGTGATATTTTATACGTCTGTGTTTAACGTGAATATTTTGCCAGGGCAATTCAAAAGATAGTCACTTACAAATGTGATTACATAAAAACCGATTTATGACAGGTGCTTTATGATCCTATTGCCAGTAAGCACGCCTTTTGTTTCAAGTCAAACAAAACGATACATGTATGGCTTTGGCATGATGGAATTCATATGCTCCCATCACATCGCTACATGTTGCAATTAACTTTCAAATATTTTCCTTAATCAATCAAGTGGCTCAATAATGCCAAATGAGACAGGTTTGACAAAGAGCCGCCTCAAATTAGCAGCAACTCTAGAAAGCGCTGATTGTTGATTTCAACGCTTATGACCCACGAATCCATTTTCATTACCGGGTATCGTTAAACCGGAACATGTTATATCACGGCATCTCACTATCATACTAAAATATTTCCTGCTAAAGCGTGCATGCTTAGCCGTGCTTTATTTCCTGTTGGTGGTTATAGAAATAAGCTTGTGTCATCTTCTTTTTTCATAGCCAATGGAAAAGACTTTCAAAAAAATTGGAAAGAAAGAAATGAGAGAGAAAGCGGGAACGACGAAGATTGACTGAAACATAATAAGCATGTGTACATATGATTGATAAAATGGTGGGATGAATACACGTAATCAAAGATGGATATAAAATGAGAGAGGAGGAGGAGCGATGAAAACACTTTATCACAGGGGATTTGAAAAGGGTGGGGAAACAAAAGGAGGACTGATGAAATCATATAACCAAAAAGATTTCGAAAGATATAGAAGGATGAAAAAGGAGAAGGGATGAACACAGGTATAATCCCAGATGGATTTGAAAGGGGAGGAGAAAAAGGAGGAGAGATGAATATGCGTATAATCAAAAATGGATTTGAAGAGGAGAAAGAAATGGAAGAGGGATGAACACAAGTTTTCAAAGATTTGAAAGGGGTGTTGCTTTTCCAAATGACAAATGGTCAAACGGTGAGCAATCACCATAAACAGCATAAAATCTATATTTATTACCTAGAAAGTAAGCAGTTTACTGAATTTCATATCTGATGAGATCAGAAGCCTTAAGGACTGAAGAGGTTCCGTCAAATTAGAAGTGAATGGAGGAAATCTGTGATCAGCTGCGCAGCCGAACGATAATAATAGTGATGAAGCAACTCATATCTCATAATAAGTTTAAGCCCATAAACGATTTGATTATCTTTGCTGAGATGTTAATCTTTAACTTGATTTTTTATATGACAAGTTTTTTTGACAAAAAGTTTCAAACTACTGAAGATTTTGAAATATTGAGACCATTCAACATTTAGATATATTTTCTAATAATTTAGAGCAAGAACGTCAACTTCAAAAATGCAAGGGTTATAGGCTTCAAGACGTTTTGGTGTAAAAACGTAACCTAAAGGTCAAGATGATTAAGATAAATTAACTCTGGCACTGTAGTATTAAGGTACGTGGCCAGGATTTATATGGAGAAGACTCTACAACAAACGTGCCATTCAAATAATCCTTGTATCTTGCCTTGAAAATTCACAACTTTCTGTTTCTTTTGCAAGGTTATTTGAGTTTGCGTTGTATGAAGCTATAAAAAGTCATAAAGCTTAAATTAGCATTCCAATAGACAGGAACTGAGATAAAAGAAAAAACAAAAACAGCTAGCTCATATTAAAGGGGGAAAGCAGAAATTACGTTAACCTTGTCCAATGGTTCTTGGCCTGTTTGTATGGAGCTCTAGAATGACTCTTAATGACCGAACACTATTACAAGACAGATCCGTATCGTCTGGGAAGGCGATCCTGATGAGCTTTTCTCGTGTTTATGATTTGACCAAAGAACGGACGTAGTACATTTCCAAAGTACCTCCTCATGCAGATAGTAACAATCATCAACTTCTAAATTGATCGATACTTGGATGCATTAACGGAGAATTCACATCTAAGTGGCTAGATCGACATAACAGCTATGTCTCACTCCGTTTTGGACTTGAGTCTATTGAAAACACGTTGCGCTCTATTAAAGAAAACTTATGGCCAAGCAAACCAAAGTACAAAATAAGAATGTAATATAGGACACAACGTCAGATCATATAGTGAAACCATTTTGTCTAAAGGTCTAGAGCCATCCTGTTAAAGTACAATTACTAAATGTCTGTATCTATTTCAAGTGCATTTTGTAGATAGGAATTTCACTGAAGCAGGGCAGATGTAATTCAGTTAGTAAAAAGCACTATCTGATGCATATTTTTCTTCAAACAATTGATGGATGGAAATCAATTTTGATGTTTCAAATGAGTGAATTAATGTAGAATATTTAATGAAAGTACAAATTATAGTTCAGATGCCTTCACTGAAATGAACGCATTTGAAGTTATATCTTTTTTAGATGAGTTGAGTTATCTGAAATCACAGTCAGAGGTAGTAGATTTATTTCAAATGCTTCTAGGAAATTACAGACAATTACTTTTATAAAATATTACAGTCGGGGCGATGCAACATTGTAATATTACAGTCGGGGCGATGCAACATTGTAAAAAACTCCTGGTAAATTAAAATTAAATTAAAAGAATTAAAATTAATCAAAATAAGTCGAGATTGGAATTCAACATTTTACCAGGCTGTTATCAATAGTGACTATCACTAACTTAAAACAAAATGTTTATTGCGAGGCGCCAAACAAGCTTTCCATTGATTATCACATAGATCATCCATGATGTTATTAGCCTTAAGAGCCAATGTTAATGATTTAATCAATTTGATAAGATAGAGTAGAGTTACCAAGCTTGATATCCATTAACAGATATCGACGTAATTATATGATAGCTGGGGACAATGTCCTAATTAAGATGTGATTGGGTGGAAAATAGCTGATATATATCTCAACATTTCAAAAACAATGAATCTTCATTAACCATGTTAACATGATATTAAGATAATGCTGTGATGTATTCTTCTCGTTTGGTTCATTAGATTATTACAAGGTTTTTGTAAACACAATGTTCAGATTAACCTTGGTCATGTGGTCCGATTATGATTAAGAATTGTTAAAACGTATATAAATAAAATAATTACGATAGGGAAGGTTAAGTAAAAAAAACATTATCACCCAAGGAGGTCTTAATAAGCATCATCATCAGATTCAAAGTGGTAAGATTGACTTCAGTTATTGGTAATGACATCTTAAAACCCTTCTTATTATATACAAGCTCTTACACAGTCATCTAACACTCGTCTTGAACCGTTAACAATGGTTAATATGTACATACATTTGAGATTCTTTTTTATCCACGTCTATTTCAGAAAACATAAAATGCCATTCATGGACAAGTTCTTCATTACTTTTAGATTTCAAAATCATTCTTCGTCAACATAGTCAATACAACTATATATACTGCTTTGGAAGAGTTCTTCATCAATACCAACCACTTAACTTAGACAAGTTCTTTATCAGTATCACTTATCTACCTTAGTCCAGAACTTAGCACTATATTTTTATATTGTAATTTTTCTACTGCCGTCTACTACTGTAAATGCCAATATCGCAGTGCCTAGTAACTTTACCTTAGTTTACCCAGGATATCTACGTCTATCAAAGGAGAGGGTTGTTGTAATCCCTCTAAATTTCTCGAACAAACCCTTGTTTTTTGTCAGACCAATTGGTAGACGTGGTCTTTAAGCATACTAGGATCACTAAACTTGGTCGAGGCGTTACGTAATTGTGACGTCAAAAAGAACTTCCGGATCAGAAGATCATGAATTTGAGCAAAATGTACCACCAAATTAAAGTGTTGCTGATAAATAAAGTAAATGATAATGTTAACATGTCCGGTAAGTTTAAGCTTCAAAGCATGCAGATATTTTTTTTCAAAATTGCAACTTAAATTTTCACGGGGCCTCACCAACCCTCCCCTACAACCCAGCTTTGGCGGCTTATCCAACCCCTACCTTGCGTGGTACCGACAATATTTTCATCAAAATGACCGCAAAGAATATTAAAGAGACAACCTAATTACTTTTGATCAGTTACTGTTGCGTTTTTATGCAACGGGAAAAGTCAAAGTGGGAACTCCTTTGGTAGGTTAAAACACAAATTGACATACTCTTTTCGGACAAGCTGGTTTGTAAGAAAATGGCACTTTATAATTATCTACAAAATTACCCGTGGGGGTGCAGTCCCATTCTGGAGGCGACGCGTATGTAAGGTTTAAGAGACCACGTTTTTCAGCGTCGTTGTCACCCAAAGACCCATGAATTTTTACAATTACTTCAACAGTTTAAAGCCGCTATTTGACGCTTCTGCATTCTAAGTCGGAAAAACGTAAAGTGCAATAAATCAACATTCTGCATGCACTGCCTGATGAACATCTGACATTCTATTTGTGGTTTGACACCCACAGGTATTATGCCTTTTCACTGATTACATGATAAAAACGAACAGCTATAATCGGACCCAGTAGAAGTATTCCGATACACTTCACAATATCTCAAAAAATATACCTGATGCGTTTTAATGTAGAATATGATTTAGTTGTGAAGATACATGTCAGTATTATTAATGAATTGACATGATTGTATGAAACGGATCTGCCTGTAAGCTTCCGGGCGGAATCAAAACGAAGTCTTACATTAGACATGACTTAATATAGGGGTTAAATAACAGCGCTAACCAGATGGCCCTGTATCATGTAGCACATTTCAGCTAATGAAATTGTACGCATGGAATCCCAAAATACTGTCAAACCGTTTGTTACAGTCTCGACGATAGTATATGCCAAAAGTATAAAATGTGAAAATTAGATGAGAATGGGCTTTGGAGATGAATATCAAATAGTTATCCATAAATCTTTGATGTTCTCATTATGGTTTGATGTTTGATGGGGTTAAATTGACTTTTTGTCAAGTTGTAATGCTGGGTTTTTTTTATCAATATTAGGCAGAAAATTCTTTAATATCATGTTCACTGCGAGATTTTGCATACTTACAAATATGCAGGGTGTCCTACAAAAAACGCAACGAACTTTGAACTTATATTTTGAGAGAACAGAGCCCAATGGTGAGCAAACGTTACAATAAAATTATAGAGTAGACCATTGGCTTTTACAGGATTTTTGATTTGTTTAATTTGGATCTCTGAATCAAAAGTTATTGCACATTTTGTAAAGACCAGACAAATTTTGGTGGTCTGATTTGTTAATCTGTAAAGTTTTACCTCTGGTGACGTCATTGGGCACACGTTGAATGGAAATTGCTAAAAACATCACAAGATTAGAAGCATCCCTTGAACCCATTTCATGACATAAGGGCTCAATTTAATGATGATCTGCAGAGTTTTGCGCCTGGTTTAGTCTACCTTGTTGCGTCCCATTGACGAGCCAGATGAATCGTTAGGTCTAAAACTCCTTTGTCTTCAGTTTTCTTCAGTGGATTCGGTTAAAGACTTATTATTGGTTGACATCTTTCATTAGAATCCCTTTTTTCGACTCTTTTGGTAGAAATTGTATCCTAAACTACCCAAATTTTGCACCAAAAGTAATAGAGTCAAGGAATATGAGACTATCGGGAAGATCCGTACTTTAATTGATCATTTTGACCAATTTAAGTTAAATCTGAACTTAAAATATCACTTAATGTTAGGTACATGTCACGTAAGATTGGTCTGGATTGATTCTGCTCAAGTTGCTTGCAGAATTCTCTTCATTTCAAGTTTGCATTTCTTTAGCTGGAAGTCTAAACTTACAAATCGGACCAAAGTTGATTTAAAGGGCTTTTTTAAATTCTCCATATCTTTGGACTGGAATGGTAAAATGAAACGGGACAAAAAACATGTTGTAGAGTAATTACTCTACTTTTGAAAAACATATATTACTATGATCTTTTGGCAACCATTTTTTACTATTTTTTATTTGCTCGTTGCATTAATATTGGGACAAACTGTATAGAAAACTATCACACATTTTGGCATACATAAGAGGTATATAGAATCTCTAAATTAATATAAGGCCCTAAGCCCTGCTTGATTATTGATTTCAACTAAAATGGCGTCAACAGTTTACTTCAAGAATGTTGACGCTTTTGTTCGCAATCTCAAAAAATCACGCAGTTCATATTATCTCATCTTAAACGAAAAAAAAATGCATCTTAAACGAAAAATTGCTTTTGCTAACATTAAAAGTGAAACTTTAATATCATGTGTAATTTCATAATACGCTTCTTAATCATAAACTGGTGAGATATGAATAATATCTGATGATTGGAACTGTACAAACTTTGAAGCGTTTTGACAAAAACTTGTTGAAATGTTGAAACGGTTTTAAAATGATCTTATCGTCATTTTTAAGTGATCAATAGTCAATCACTGATCTATACATGTGTAGGCTCTTTATGTTCGTCACAGGTTGCTACTGTGTATGTATAAGTGGATAAAACTACAGTGAACAAGAAATGCCCCCGTCACGATATTCTCGGGGAACAGTAGCTTTAAACGGAGAAGACAAATTAGATAGTTATGATGCCATTAGGATTGCGGGAACTATAAAAAATTATGGTGCCGAGATGTGATATTGCAAACAAGACGTCAGGTAAAAAAGAGTTAAGGGTAAAGGGAATCCATCTGCTCAGGAAAATGTGAATCCTAACTATTTTTTAATCATGGAAAGATAAATAATTTCCACTGCCTTTGCGGGGACTCGAACCATGGATTATGGCAGGGGTTAGTCATGCATTACGAAGCGAGGGATCTACCGCTGAGCTATCAAGGCAGCGTTGAGATCGTTAACTAAAATCTAAAACATTAACATTAGAATGCCGTATTTTTATTTTGTTTACATAAAAATTGAAATTTTTGCCTTATTGGAATGCTCAATTTGTAAGTAAATTATGCGAATGCATATATCAGACAAAATGTAGATAATTTAGATACTTAAAACAGGCAATTCACAGCTCAAACAGGGCGAACTCAGAGTCGTAATTCACGTCCGCATTTTCGGGCAAAACAACGCGGGTTTGTTACATTCAAAATCAACTCAGCATATTTATAAGTTTGTAATTCAATAAGAAGTATCAAGCCTACAATCTGTCAAACTTTGAAACCAGTCGAATTGTTCGAACATCATGAAATTATGAGGTTTCAGCGAAAAGGCGTCAACTTTTCGAAGTAGTCTTTAGGCGTCATTTTGACCTTGATAATGGACGTGAAATCACTAGTATAGTTCCATGTATAAACTAGAGACTCTATTCGATATGTACGCCAAAAATTGTGATATTCTGATAGGTGTACGTAGGTAAAAACTTGCAGTAAACATGACATTCAGCCGAGCGAGACGTTTTTAGGGATTGTAGCCTTAATATCGGAAAGAAACATCACACTAAAAGCAACTGAAGACAGATAATAATTCATACCCTTGAATTTGCAGGAATATCTTTTGCCCGCAGGTGCATATCGTAAAACCCTGTCTTAGTATTTTTGATCCTCATTTCCCGTATAATATTTCAGTATTTACAAGTAAAGGAAATCATAAATCTAAGAGTTAAATTCCACCGCTTCGTACCCAATGCATACAGATATACTGGCTGAATCTATGCTGTGCTGAAATTTAATAACATTATGCCATGTATAATATCACTTTGATTATTTTTATGTTTTGATTGAGAATATCAAATTGTAATAAGAGAGTCAACACATTCTGATCTATAATACCGTATTGTACTATTCAATCTAGAGTTGGAAGTTATGAGAAACGCCCATTGATAGAAAAATAAAGACTAATACATTGGAGAGAGTTCATCTTCAAGTTTAACGTTCTTCTAGATGCTTTTCTAGAGGGGTTTTCTTACAGATGCAAAATCTCCATGGATTTTCTTAAAAATTAGGTATTTGGTAGATTATTTGTGCTGATAAATAGAAAATATAGGTAACTGTGCTCGCTTTTGAGATACAGGCATTTCAAAAAGTACATGTTTTCCCAAAAAAATTACGCGATTTACCACAAAAAGTATAGCGAAAGCTCAAAAGAGTTGAACATTTTGTGCTTATAAAAAAGTAAATACTTTTTTTTTTCAATTTTTGTTTAAGCATTTTTGCGTACTTCAAAATTACGCAATAAAAAATATGGTCACCGTGTTAGTTTTCAACAAAAAGGACAAAAACGGGCATTTTTCAATAAAATTTGAATACTTTGATGGCACATCTGCGTCTGCATAATTTCCGCGTATATATCACGCAGCGATACAGCGCGTGATTAACCAAACGTGTTAGTAAAGCGTGCGTTCTCTTTACATTGAAATTTGCGTACGCCAAAAAAGTGCAAACATTTTTTGAATTTTTACTATTTATGAAAAATTGTTATCCAGCAATCGTAAGCAACTGTATCTGTGGAAAAAAACTTAAATAAAAATGACAAATATAGTCTTTGTGCTCGTCTCTGAAGTTATACCCTCAATAAAAACAGAGTAAATTCAAATTCAGATTAGGATTATTTTAATTTGTACATACGGGAGGAGGGTGTTCAATAAATCCATGACCTCATGTAGAAGATTAAAATACGCAGCTTTTATTAATGTATTCTTAGTCACTGAGTGCGATTTCACTTCCTAATAAGGAATTTTGGCCATCCATTATGAGACGATAGATGACAGTGCGTTCAGCGTGAAACGCAGTGGAGCCGCGTGTTCAAAATTCAGGTATACGCACACATCCGGCGCGAACAGCTTTACTGGGTTTTGAATATTTCATGTTTGAATAGGGGTGTACGTTTTTCCAATGATAATGTTTATAGTTTTTGGCAATAATTTACATCTTTTTTAACTCAAATTTGAGACCAAGAATGAGAATAAAAGATGGCGATTTATTGTTTTGCCTGTCATATATCGTCTCATAATGGATGGGCGTAGGCCTACATTATTTTTTCGTAATGAGCACCCCGCAAAATCTTATCTTTTATTCTCTAATTATATACGGTAGTTCAACTCAATAGATGAATATATTTAAAGTTTCATTCAAATGTCTGTTTTTGTTTTATCTTACAGAAACTGAAAACTTGCTAGTTAGAGGGTTCTGAGAATTAAATATTTACCTTGAAAATTCAGAAAACAGAAAAAAACTTAACTGGCATGTATCTCTCTCCCGGGCGCTACACCTATCGAATTTAACAAAGACAGTTAAGAAAGATTACTCCTTCAAGTAGCACAAAACAAATTGGGCTGCAGATTTCGAATGCTTGATTCTAAACTTTAGAAACGTGTAATAGCAAAGTGTTAAGTTTCTGTAAAATAAAAAAAGGAAGTATATAGTTATTTTTAAAAGCTTTACGAATATTCATCAAATAGGTTGAACTACACGGCATCCCAGCATACACAAAACGTTCAGAAAACGGTTAGGTTCTGGTTTGGCCTTTACGTTTTCGCCTTCCAAAATGTTCTTAAAACGTTTTCGTTTAGTTTTATTTCTTGGGGTTTAAGGATGTTTTATTAAGACGTTTAGAGAACGTTTTCTAGATATTAGAAAATATACCAGCATGTTTTTGTTATTTTGCGACGTTCATAAAACGTCCTTTCCAAAACGTTTTTTTAAAGGCATTTTAATTACGTTTATAAAACGTTGTACTTTGGTTATATTACTGACACTTTTTGTTTAGTTTGTAGGACATTTAGAAAACGTTTTCTAGACGTTATAAAATATACCAACATATGTTCGTTATTTTGCGACGTTCATAAAACGTCCTTTCGAAAACATTTTTAAACGCATTTTAGTGACGTTTAAAAGACGTTGTAGTTTGGTTATATTACTGACGTTTTCCGTTTATATTATTATGACGTTCAGAAAACGTTTTTTATACGTCCAAATATTCCAATATACCGTATTTGTTATTTTGTGATGTTTAAAAAAACATCTTTATAAAACGTTGCCGTTTGGTTACATTTCTGACACCTTCAATTTTCTTTGTTAAGACATTCAGAGGACTTTCTCTACACTTTCAAAAATGTTCTGGTCAATTACGAAATGCGCAAATGATTTATCTTTCCCTCGTGGAGGCATAAGGTGTGCTCATAATATTTTAAAAAAAAATTAAAAAGCTAAAATGTTATTCAATATAATAAAAAAAAAATCAATTATCTACAGTAAATCTGGTTATTAATTTATCTAAATCTATTACAAGAATGATTAATTATTATTTTTTATTTATTTATTTATTTATTAATCAACTAATTATTTATTTATTTATTTATTTATACTTATTGATTTATTATTTCTTTTAATTTTCTCTTTCATTTTCTTTAAATATTTCTTTAGGCAAACGTCCTTAGAACGTTTAAAAAACGTTTTAAGCCTTAACATTTTGGCGCTAAGTAAAAGTGATCAGAGTTAACCTGAAAGAAGCCAAAATCATGACTATTGAAGTTTATTTGGTTAGATATGATTTAGTAGGCCTAATGTATTCATTTGATGGTTTTTTATATAATACTATGATGGGTCTCTAGTAAAACATGTACATAAACCCATATAAATTGAAGTTCAGCTCTTTGTGAAACAAGGATGGCTCAGTGGCAACATTGGTAGGTCATAAGACTCTTAACTGAAACGTCCATAAAACGTAAATGGTACGCTCTCAAAACGTTCAGAGAACGTTATTTGGCTAGCTGGGATAGCTTATCTCCTTCATAACACTGGTGGTGAGGCAGTGGATCCAAAGGTGATTACATAAATTCAATAAACTTCATTTTGGTGAATGATATGTACTAAGTGTACAATTCATTTTATGACATTTTTACGTATTCCGCGTCATCCAATGAAGATAGGTTCTTCATCCTGCTGCCAGTAGACACGTCTGTTGTTTCAAGCTATGTAAAACGATACGTGTATGGCTTTGGCATGATGGAATTCATACCTCCCATCACATCGCTACATGTTGCAATTAACTCTCAAATAATTTCCTTAATCAATCAAATGGCTCAATAATGCCATATGAGACAGGTTTGACAAAGAGCCGTTTCAAATTAGCAGCAACTCTAGAAAGCGTTGAGTATAACACTTATGACCCACGAATCCATTTTCATTACCAAAATGATTACCGGGTATCGGTAGACCGGAACATTTTATATCAGGGCATCTTAATATCATTCTAAAATACTTCTTGCAAAAGTGTGCATGATTAGCCGTGTTTTACTTCGTGGTAGTAGTTAGAAATGAGTTTGTCACATCTTACTTTCATAGCCCATGGAGAGGATTTGGGTACTAAATTGAAAAAAAGGAAGCGCGAACGAAAAAGATTAACAGAAATGTAATAAAGATGCGTAATATAGATAATTGGTATGAGTGAGATATAATAAACGTAATCAAAGATTGATTTTAAAGGGAGGAGGAGGGGAGGCGGGAAGGAGAAAAGATGAATATGTATTTACAGATGGATTTTAAAGGGAGAAGAAGGAAGAGGAAGAAGGATGAATACACGTAATGCATGATAAATTTGAAGGAAGAGGAGGGGTAAATACACGTCATCTAAGATGGATTTGAAAGTGGGAGGAAAACCAGGGATGAATACGAAGAAAAATTATTATTGTTTAGGAAATGGAACGAAATGGTCAAACTCTAGATGGAGAATATCCTACTACAAATGTGCCATTCAAATTAATTTTTGCATCTTGCATTTCACAACTTTCTGTTTCTTTTCCAAGGTTAGTTGAGTTAGCGTTGTATGAAGCTATACAAGCTATTAAGTTCAAAATAGCATTCCAATAGTCATGATAGTCAGAAACTGAAATAAGAACAAACAACGACAACACACACATATTACCCATATTTACTTTTACTTGACAAGAAACAAAAAGCAGAAATTACGTAAACTCATTTAGCGTTTCTTGGCCTGCTTTAATGAAGCTATAGAATGACTCTTAACGACAGAGCACAATCACAAGACGGATCCGTATCGTCTGGGAAGGCGATCCTGATGAGCATTTCTCGTGTTTATGATTTGATCAAAGAACGGACGTAGTACATTTCCAAAGTACCTCCTCATGTAGATAGTAACAATCATCAACTTCTAAATTGATTGATACTTAGATGCATTAACGGAGAATTCACATCTAATTGGCAAGATCGACATAACAACTATGTCTCACTCGGGTTTGGACTTGAATCTATTGAAGACACGTTGCGCTCTATTAAAGAAAACTTATATTTGGCCAAGCAAGCCAAAGTACAAAATAAGAATGTTATATAGGTCACAACGTCAGATGATATAGTGAAATCATTTTGTCTAAAGGTCTAGGGCCATCCCGTTATAGTATAATTACTTAATGTCTGTGTCTATTTCAAGTGCATTTTGTTGATAGGAATTTCACTGAAGCAGGGCGGATGAAATTCAGTTTAATAGTAAAAACATCTAAATGCATCCATTTGTTAAATATCGACTATATATCGGATATGGTTAAATTACATTTTATAGTTCAGAAAGCTCAAAATGAATGTTTTCGTTTAGCTAAAGTTACATCTTAAGTTTAGAGCAGAGTTGAAGATGAGTGTAGTTGTCTATAAATCGCAGTAGGAGATGGATGATATACACACACCTTGCACAAAAAGATGTCTTTAGACATGTATATCGGCAGTGTGTATTTAAAATATTTTTAAGTGCAATAAATCAACATTCTACATGCAGTACCGGTTTAACATCTTTCTTATTTGTAATATGACACCCACAGGTATATGATCTGTCACTGATTACACGAAAAAACCCGATCAGCTCTATATATATATGCATGTATATATGAGACATAGTATTCCGATACACTTCTCTATCAATAACTTGAAAAGACACCTGATGCATTTTATGTAGGACATGATTTGGTTGTGAAGATACATGTGAGTATTATTAATGAATTGACATGATTGTATGAAACGGATCTGCCTGTAAGCTTCCGGGCGGAATCAAAAATCAGTTACATTGGACATGACCTACATGACAATACAGGGATTAAATAATAGCGCTAACCATAACACTGTCGTGTAAAACATCCGATAAAACAAACCAGCGAATGAAAATTTACTCATGGAGATAAAAAAAAATGTTTAACAGTTAATTATACAACGTTGCCGATAGTTATATGACAAAAGTAAAGACTTTGACATTATTATCATGCATGATTATATGAGAAGTAAGATTTTAAGATGAATATCAAATAGTTTACTATTAATCTTTGATGTTCTCATTATGACTAGCTGAGGTCGGAATTGATTATTTACTAGTATCAGATCAAATTTTCAATGCTGATCGTTTGTGAAATATCAGTATTAGACAGGTAATTTTTTCTTAAGCTGAGCAGGGGATTTAGTTATTTATAATGCAATTCAGATTGTTGAAACTAAATAAATTGATGGCGCCGAGATGTGAAATTTCAAACCGGCCTACTCCGGTAAGAAAGAGATGAAAGCATGAAGAAACGACGGTGAAACGACACACTTAAACCAATTTGAGGACAGGTAATAATTCACGCCCTTACATTTGCAGGAATCTCTTCTGCCCGCAGGTGTATATCGTAAAACTCCGTCTTAGCATGCTTAGTAGTTTGATCCTCATTTACCGTGTAATATATCAGTATTCATCATGTTCATAGGTAATTGAAACTATTAATCTGCGTGTTGAATTCCACCGCTTCGTACCGAATACATAGGTATATATACTGGCTGTCTGTGTCATGATACGCAAACATTAATTACATCATACACACAGAGTCCGACAAAGTGTCACTTTGATAGTTATTTAATATCATGTATTGATTGAGAATACCTTTTTGCAGTAAGAAAATCCACATATTTTGAATTAATTACAAATCAGTCAGGTGCAGGATTGTGTCTTTTGCCAAAATTTGCCAACATTTTCCCCATTCAATGCCAATGTTCCATTCATTCTATATGAAAAACGGCGCAACTCAACCAATAGATACAATCTGCACCATGATGCAGTTAGAGGTTATGAAGGGTCCGAATCGATAGACAAACTTTAATACAGAAGTTTGAAGTTTGACTCTCTTCCAGATCCTTTTTAAACAATGGCAAATAGCCTGCTTGGAAAGCAGTGCTCGTCACCGAAGTTTGATTTACCTTAAACAAAGAAGAAAGAATTTAAATCGAATTAGTTTCCATAAATGGTCGAAGCAGCCAATCTAGATGAGTTCGGAATAGCAATTTAATTCTCACCACCCACTCAATGGAATATACATAGAGATAGATTATATAGAGAAGCATGCTCATTATACATTTCGTGATCAATTAAAGTCAGTAATACTCAACTATTACATATGAATTTTGAAATTTTACAATCAGATTTACAAAGAGGTCTTTTGATTAAGCTACTAAATATGCATGTAATTATAAAAAAACTGGTAAAGTTACTTATACAGTAGATGCTTTATAAAACCAAATAGTAAAAAGTATATGATTTTTTGGATAATGTTAAGAAAAACAAAACAATTTTTTTTGATGATGATAAATATTTGATAACAACATAATAGCACTATAGATACGTATATCATTGTCTTTCGTAGAACTTTGTTAGTTATCATTTGAACTTGTGCTTCACAAGTTTATATACTCGTTTCATCTTTTGTTTGTCCCGAAACAAGCTACTTTATAAAATGGATATAGGTATTGCATTGGCTAAAATCAAAAAGAGCACTTGGGAATCCATCGTAGACACAGGTACACGCCTTTCCATTGATTACACGAGAAAAGGGGAAAACATTGTTTAACTTAATATTACCATACACTTCACTATCGATGCCTGGTTCCTTTTAATGTAGAATATGATTAAGTTGTGAAGATACATGTCAGTATTATTAATGAATTGACATGATTGTATGAAACGGATCTGCCTGTAAGCTTCCGGGCGGAATCAAAACGCAGTCTTACATTAGACATGACTTATCATACAAGGGTTAGGTAACAGCGCTATCCAGATGGACCTGTATCATATAACACATATCAGCTAATGAAATTGTACGCATGGAATCCGTTTGTTATACCTTGTAGCCTTGAAATTTTAAAATTGTACTACATGTAGAATTGTACTTAAAGTGTACTCGAATGATGTTCCAAATGTGCACATTCCAATCTTG
This sequence comes from Ophiothrix spiculata, assembly GCA_000969725.1. Taxonomy (NCBI): domain Eukaryota; kingdom Metazoa; phylum Echinodermata; class Ophiuroidea; order Amphilepidida; family Ophiotrichidae; genus Ophiothrix; species Ophiothrix spiculata. Next base: position 32,025 of record JXSR01S025007.1, read on the forward strand.
TACTAGAATTGTACTAGAATTATACTCGATTTCTACCAGGGAGTAGACAGGTAATTCTTTCCCGGCCTCTCGAAAATATAAAGTGGTAACATATGCTCGTCAGAGTACCTTAAAGTTGGACCCTAATAGCGTTGAGCACCCATAATGACGTAAGATGGTGAAATCACATCCCAAATGACGTAATGGCTTAAGTTTGTAATGTCCTTTTTCTAACAAGAGTGTACAATAATTTGATAGTATATTTGTTGATTTACATGAATTTTGTTTTTAGACCTTTTTATGTAAATCATGTATAGCATGATATCAGATGACAAACACCAAATAAAAAGTGACCTTAATGGCGGAGGCGGCTTGAATTTCCAACCCGAATGGAGTAAATTGAAGTTAATCAAACTTAAAGCATGACACTTTAGCCACAATGAAACTTTGCTCATCTATTTTATTCGTTTTATTTGATAATCAATTAATTTATTTATTAATTGGTGGAAACATTAAATTCAAATAATGCCATCGATATCAACAAATTAAACAGAATTAAAGAGAAATAAATAAAGGAAAGGGAATGAAAGGGAAGGGAAAGGAAAGATAAGGAAAGGAGGAAATAGAGAAGATTTTCGTTATACAGATGCTAATTATGTACCCACTTTTGTTTGTCCTGATGTGAGCTACTTTAATTTAAAAAAGTTGCATAAATAAAATAAAACTTGACAATCCTAGATAGAAGCTTGGCTAACTTGTCTGATTTACATGCCTTTCCGTCGTTAAAGTCATTGACATTTTAACTTCCACAAAATTGTGTTCAATTATGCAACATATACAGGAAGATTTCCGACATATTCCTCTTCGAAAAGAGATCAAGCATTCTATCACATAAAATTGAAATTTATTTATACGATTTTTGTTATTATTTCAATTGATATTTAATCGTGAAAACACATTACAAATGAGGGCACAGTTTACAAAGGAGCACTCGTTTTGTAGATCTTTTTAATGGATTGATATTCTTTCTTATCCATGTCTCTAATAATTGCGCATAATGAAGTATCACTGTGAGACCCTTCTGACATGATGATTATAATACAGTGAGTAAGAAAAACAAGAATAAGGCCAAGGAAAAAAGATCTGCTTTACGCAGAGACGGTTATAGCTATAATCGTCTCAGGTTTTACGGGCCTGACCCATTCAGATTTTGTGTTTTGGATTTTCTTATTCTAGTTTTGCTAAATCATGTAAAATCAGGGTTTATTTTGCGATATTTTGGCTATTTTTCAGAAAATTTTAATTTTTCTTCTCCAAAAAATAGAAAACAGACAAAATGACCGACCTCTTCGACCAGCCCTACTTAAAATACGGTTTGATGCGTCAACGTGGAGACACAATCTCCACTCTGAATGAAAATTACATCGATGTACATGTTGTACATTCCAAGCTCTCTTGGAGCTTGACACAATATTTTTGGTACCTCGGTGTCGTGGGGATCATTATTGTGGTATGCAACATTGGCATTTCGGTGTCTTGTGGAATCAATCGTGGTATACAATCATTCGACATTACTGCGTCGAGATAGATCGATTGAAGTATATAATATTGGCACTTTGGTGTCGTGAAGGATCAATCATGATATACAATATTCGAAACTACTATAACGAGAGAGATCGATCGCAGTATACAATATTTGCACTTTGATGTCGTGTGGGATCGATTGTGGTATACATTATTCGGCACTATTGTAAAGGCTCTGTCACACATCACGAAACGTACGAATAACGAACTAATAATGTACACTGGTTTAGTCATTGAAATTACATGTAATCGATTACCAAACCAGTGAACGTTATTAGTACGTTATTCGCACGGTACGGTGATGTGTGACATGGGATCAATCGTAGTATACATTATTGGCACTTTGGTGTCTTGAGGGATCGATCGTGGTATATAATCATTCGACATTACTGTGTCGAGAGGGATCGATCGAAGTATACAATATTCGGCACGTTGGTGTCGTGAGGGATCAATCGTATAACGAGAGGGATCAATCGCAGTATACATTATTGGCACTTCGGTGTCTTGAGGGATTGATCGTGATATACAATATTCGACACTATTGTAACGAGAGGGATCAATCGTAGTATACAATATTGGCACTTTGGTGTCGTGAGGGATCGATCATAGTATACAATATTGGCACTTTGGTGTCGTGAGGGATCAATCGTAGTATACAATATTGTGAGGGATCGATCGTGGTATGCAATATTCGGCACTAATGCAACATGCAACGGGAGGGGTCAATCGTAGTGTACAATACTGGCACTTCGGTGTCTTGAGGTATCGATCGTGGTATACAATATTCGGCACTACTGTAACGAGAGGGATCGATTGTAGTATACAATACTGGCACTTCGGTGTCTTGAGGGGTAGATCATGGTATACAATATTCGACACTACAACGTCGAGAGGGATCGATCGAGGTATACAATATTCGGCACTACTGCGTCGAGAGGGATCGATCGTAGCATACAATATTGGCACTTTGGTGTCGTGAGGGATCGATCGTGGTATACAATATTCTGCACTACTGTAACGAGAGGGATTGATCGTAGTATACATTATTGGCACTTATATTATTGGTATGTGATATATAATATTCGGCACTACTGCGTCGAGAGGGATCGATCGTAGTATACAATATTCGACACTACTGTAACGAGAGGGGACGATCGTGGTATACAATATTCGACACTACTGCGTCGTCAAGAGGTATCGATCGTAGTATTCAATATTGGCACTTCGGTGTCCTGAGGGATCGATCGTGGTATATAATATTCGGCACTACTGCAATGAAAGATGAGAGTGATCAATCGTAGTATACAATATTGGCACTACTGCGTCGAGAGGGATCGATCGTAGTATGCAATATTGGCACTTTGGTGTCGTGAGGGATCAATCGTGATTTATAATATTCGGCCCTACTGCAACGAAAAGATCGATCTTAGTATACAATATTGGCACTTCGATGTCTTGAGGGATCGATCGTGGTATATAATATTGGCACTTCGATGTCTTGAGGGATCGATCGTGGTATACAATATTGTCACTTTGGTGTCGTAAGGGATCGATCGTGGTATACAATATTGGCACTTCGATGTCGTAAGGGATCGATCGTGGTATACAATATTGGCACTTCGATGGCTTGAGGGATCGATCGTGGTATACAATATTCGGCACTACTGCAATGAGAGGGATCGATCGTGGTATACAATATTCGGCACTTCGGTGTCGTGAGGGATCGATCGTGATATACAATATTCGGCACTACTGCAACGAAAGGGATCAATCGTAGTATACAATATTGGTCGTCCGGCGTCGTGAGGGATCGATCGTGGTACACAATATTCGGCACTACTGTAACGAGAGGGATCGATCGTAGTATACAATATTGGCACTTCGATGTCTTGAGGGATCGATCGTGGTATACAATATTCGGCACTACTGCAACGAAAGGGATCAATCGTAGTATACAATATTGGTCTTCCGGCGTCGTGAGGGATCGATCGTGGTACACAATATTAGGCACTACTGTAACGAGAGGGATCGATCGTAATATACAATATTGGCAGTTCGGTGTCGTGAGGGATCGATCGTGATATACAATATTGGCACACCTGCGTCGAAACGGATCAATCTTAATATACATGTTTGATACAAAAAATGTAAACAACGACGCCGTAATGACGTCTCGTAAGTTCTCTGTAACTTACTAAGGTCAATAAGTAGTATACAATATAGGCACTACTGCGTCGAGAGGGATCGATCGTAGTATTCTCAATTGACTCTTTTATGCACCTGTCAACACATTTGAATGCACTTCAACACATGTGCGAAAATACTCTAGCAGAGGTTATGCACAGTATGGGAAGAAGAATAATAATTTAGTTTCCTTTATCATATTTATATTGTTATGACATTGATATGACTTTATAAAGAGAATCAATGGAAAAAAGAAAAAAAAAAAGGTTAAATCATTTTAACGAGTTTATGGCGTATACATAGATAGAGATTAAAGCTGTAGGTTAGCCTTAGGAGGTAGACATAACTTAACCTCGCTATTTTCATTAAACATATTTAAGACGCAAAACAATCTTGGAGCTTCTTGACACGTGTTGCAATGCACTGACCAGTACGATATCCACCTCGCCATTACTCCACCCATGTATAGCACTTGTAACAGTGTTGTTGACCTTCTCATACATCGAAAAAGTACATCCATCAAAAAGAGCGCAATGATAGTTTAAAAAAAACTTACCAGGGAGGGGGAATTGCATGATATGATATTTGCTTATACAAAAAATAAAAAAACTCACTCCAGCTATTTCAAATTGTAACTT